>NQII01009384.1:26243-53862 GCA_002778355.1 Clitarchus hookeri | reverse complement strand
GAACGTACCTGAAGGCCTCTTGGTTACCGCGCCACGAACGTACCTGAAGGCCTCGCGATTACTGCGCCACGAAAGTACCTGGATGCCTCTTGGTTACTGCGCCACGAACGTACCTGGAGGCCTCGCTATTGTGCGCTCAACCCAAATAGCAAAAGTTAGTTGACACACTTGGGCAGATCTGCTTGTTCACGGGCCGCCCACTTGTTCACGAGCAGCCCACAAACGGTTTACATAATCAGTCAACTTACGTAATGCACCCGCAGATGCACGTGGCCCACATGATGTCTCTTGACTGTCGTGTGCAGTTGGCCACGTCTGGGCCACTGTTCAGACAACTAAGTANCTGTCAACCTACGTAATGCACCCGCAGATGCACGTGGCCCACATGATGTCTCTTGACTGTCGTGTGCAGTTGGCCACGTCTGGGCCACTGTTCAGACAACTAAGTACAATCTGCCCGTAAGCGGCCCGATTATGCGTAGTCAACAGTGCACCAAGTACGCCGCAACACGAGTGGCAGCAGTGGCCCACTGAATGACTGCTTCTGGCCTGCCATCATTTTACCGACAGTCGTCAGCCAACTGTTGGCAAGGCCACTTGTAGCTCAGCTATTGATCACGTGTAGCCCNACGTGTAGCCAAGTTATATGCTACTACAACCTGGATATTGGCCACTTGTGGTACAGATATTGACTAACCACTTGTGCCCAGTAATCTGCTACTTACAACCCAGCTAATGGAACATTCTTAAGTAAACCTGAATACTGTTCACACATAAAAGTGGCATTATTAAATATGTTACAGACACAATTAATGTTATTATTACAACATATTTCTGTGATGTATGTTTTGTTTAAAAGGATCTAAATTTTGTTTCAAACTACTTTAAGGTGACATTTAAAATGCAAAATATACATTATTATTTTCGTTATATGGTTTGCAGTTATCTAATCTATAATCTATTTTTTCATGTTACTAGTGATGCTCCATGATAACTTTACTATACATATACATAAAATAAAAATTAAGTGAATTCATATATGCTGTTTGGTATTTCACAACATATTATTGGCATACCATAAATGGCCCATGAAGTTATTGCTAATAGTCCTCAGCAGTAACAGTTGGCATGCCATAAATGGTTCATAAGCTTGCTCCTCAGTAGTAAGCAACAGCTGACAAGCCATAAGGGGCTTATAAACTCGCTGCTAATATTTTCCCAGCTGTAAGAAACAGTTGGAAAGCTATAAATGGCCCATTAGCGTGCTGCTATTATTTCCCCAGAAGTAGGAAACAGTTGGGATGCAATTAATGTCCCATAAACTTGCTGCTGATATTTTACCAGCAGTTAGTAACAGTTAGCATATTGTCTATATATGCTTGTGCGGTTTCTGTTGAATTCTAACAATCATTGTGAGATCGTTGGTCTACATTCCGATTATTTAAATAATAGGTTAAGTCACTTTTATCTATATGACCTGAATGACAACCATAAAATAAATGCAGACAGTCAAACATGCAAACGTTTTCCACCACTTACAACTGTTGGACAACTTTTAACAGCTTGTTATTTGTTACTTGGGTAGTCGTCACCTTCAGTATGACGAGTGTTGAGTTGCCATGCCGAGGGTGGGGTGACAGGGATGGAGAGTAGGAAACAGTAGTATGTTTCACACATAGACTAAAGATGATGTAGACAGATTATTCATCTTCTGCGCGTGTACCCAACATTGACCTACATTAAACCAACAAACCACTGTCAATGTCACATGGTCAACAGTGATGCACGTGTTTGTTTATATCTTAATTTTTAAATGATAAGCACTTTTATATTAATAANTATTTCAAACAGCCTTTTATATTGACCTTACCTTTGGCATATTTTATTCTCTCTTGATCTTACCATTAACAACTCTTGGCATATGAAATGTCCTCGCAAAAATCTCCAAATCACATATCCATTTATTAATTTAAAATCCTATTATATTATATTATTGCGACTACATCTGAACGAATGACATGTCTCATGATAATCTCTTCCAATTTTTTTTCTCAGCGTCATATTTTAAAATGTTTTGAAAGTTCATTTGTTTACATGCATGTGTGAGTATGTATATGTATGTTTATATAGATATTTATACACATACCGAAATTATCTTTATACTCACTTTATACTCACTCCAACCACTTGCCTTACACACATATGTCGTGCGAGATAATGTGTAATAACTCCATATTAATAATTTATTAACTCAGCTTGTGTAATTTTTTATCATTATTAAAATTGATTTTACTAAAAATAGTTTTTGAAAATTATTGTGTGCCAAATATAGTTTATTTATGAAGTCGCGCGAAAAGGATAGCGTTTGAGAGAGGTATGAGCACGGCATTTGTGTTACGTAGACTGGGACGATGGCGAGTGTACGGAGCTCCTGCTGTATAGTTGACGATATACAGACAGGGCCTTGGCATAATGAAGGAAACTGGTTGTGGACTGCACGCGCGACAGCAGGCTCAACGGACTGGTCCAGGAAATTGAAGTTCGGAGCACTTAACGAGAATTTGAAATAACCGTGGCCGCTCATTAAAGGACAGCTTCTCGGGATATCATTAGTCAGCAGGTACACACAAGCTTGGAATAAAGTAGTGCCCCTCAGAGTGGCAGTTTACTAAGGAAAATTAACATAAGGTATTCAAAACAAATCACGAATTAAGTTGTAATTTTTATGTAAAAGAGAAAGGCAATATATAACTTTGATAAATAACAGGAAATTTTGCGTGCACTACCATTTCATAAACTAAGGGCACAATTAAAGTGCCCTATTTGGAGTTTGATATTCACATTATAAGTGTACTAGCGAACTGGCCCAGCTTCACCCGGTAACAATTGGGTTTTTACAGCGATACTTTGAAAGACAAAAATGGTTACTGTGGGTCATCCTTAAAAGATAAACAAATGCTTTCGCGGATTTTTCTGTAGGCCTTTTTAAGAGTTACAATTCTCAAGGAGATTAATGTGATGTATCTCTTATGGTTTAGTCAGCGCAAGCCACGCAAGCGCCCTAAAAGCGGGTTTTTACGATTTGATTACAAACGGTTCGATATTTCTCTACTATACTTACAGTAAGTACACCAAAACCGTCCTCAAAATATTCTCTAAATGATTTTGAAAACCGCATCAAAATACATTAAGTAGTTTAGAAGTACTAAGCAAATACACAGACAGACGCGGATAAGCGACTTTGTTTTATACTATTTAGAGATAAGGTACTTATGAATATATCACTGGTATTTCGGTGATGTTGGCACTTAATATGTGCGAAAATACCTGTTCTTGTTAAGTCAGTTAGATTCAGTCAGCACTTGTTCAACACTTGCTAGCGATGACATATCTGGGTAAGGTAATTAACTAATTCAATGGATACTGCGTTTTAAGCAAATGGATAAGCAGTTCTACCTTCAGGGAATATGATTTTCTTTTATCACATAATTATTTTGCAGTTACAAAGAATGTGCAGAGGATGGCAAGAGGATGACTTACCACATGATCAGAAAGTTCTAGATACATAACACATAACCCACAGAGAAAACAGTTATTTCATGTGGAAGGAGGTGTGAGCAGGTGACCAACTTGCTTCATTTTCGGCGTTAGTTCAGGAATGGCGAAATGTGTAACATCATTAAACGTCTAGTGTAACAAATTAACAAATTGTATTCGAGTGCTTACTTACTATGCTCTTCTGCGTCCACCTCAGACTTTTATTTGCTATCCAGTTTGGAATGACGTTACATGTCTATTGAAACCGGCAGCAGCATGGCTGTAATGGATTTAATGGTCCCCGCAACAAAATGCGCGTGGTTTTACGAACTTGTAATTTGCAGAGTGAACATGTAGATGTATGTAACTCAAGGTGCAGCGTACATCTTCCTCCCGTAGCATATTATTTTTAGACCACGTCATAAGCAGTGCCGGTGGCAGCAGTTGAAGTATTTTGAGCGAGTAACAGATTTGGTGAGCTCGACACTCTTGACATGCCGACTTCGACGTCGGCGTGGTCCAACAGATCTACATATATATGTGCAGTTTGGCGTAATATTACGACCTCTGAGTAATTGGAATATGTAGGCGACCTAATACTACGTCTGGGACACTATAATTGTATGCAGATAGAAAAAAAGAGTTCTGGTGCAGGGATGGGGGTTGGGAGACCCAGAGCAATATTGCATTTGTCAGTTAACCAATAGTGGCATCTGGCAGTCGACCAGTTGTCTAAACTTTCACCTTGACCATGACATTGACCTTGAATTACATTTCCCAAATTTCCCTCCAAATCTGAAAAATTCCCTGCAGAAAGTTTTCGTACCCAAGATTTTCATGAGTCACTCAGTCTAAGAATAGCAAGACCTTGTTTCAAGAATGTTACAGTACATGCTCTGTAATTCTACCTTGGTTGACAGGGGTATGGGGCTTAGGACGGCAAGATGGACGCAGTCTTGGATTACCTTTGACCTTGGAAAACACTTAACATTTCTAGAATTTCCGCAAAATTTCCCGATTTTCCCTCTAAATCTACTAAATTTCCTGCCAAAAGTTTCCTTACCCAAGATTATCATGAGTCACTTAAAAAAAGCATGACCTTGTTTCCAGAATGTTTCAGTTCATGCTATGTCATTCTACCTTGATATTCTGTCATTCCATGCCACCATATTTTTTCTAGAATTTTCCATTTCACGCTCTGTCATTCCATGCTACCACCTTGTTTCAAGAACGTTCCAGTTCATGCTCTGTCATTGCACCTCGACATCTTTTTTCTAGATGTGACATTGGTGTCAGTGTAGATTTCAATGATGTATACATAAAATGTATATGGAAATGATTNATCTTTTTTCTAGATGTGACATTGGTGTCAGTGTAGATTTCAATGATGTATACATAAAATGTATATGGAAATGATTTTTCCAATTGTTATAGGCATACCCAATTGTCTATACTAGAGGTATGTGTTCGTTATGTTAACTCCTGCAGCAGGCATGTTGGCAAGACACTGAATTAAGTTTTAATTTTTTTATCATTATTACCTGTGCTCTGAATTTTTTATCAATATAAATTAGAAACAGTAGAGCTATGTTTATGTATATCAGCCCTCAGACCAGGAAGTAGGCATGAAGTAATGAGCAAGTAATAATCCTAAAATTAAAACAACCATATTCTAAAAAATGTTTTATTAAATAAATTTTTGTTTATACGTACAGGCTAAAATATTTTCTTTTGTCATTTTTTCACAAATTAATATTCTGTCCGCTCACCAATTCCAGACTGAAAGGCAGTCTTCTGTTTTTCCTTGCTTTTAAAAAAAATATTATTATTTATNCTGTCCGCTCACCAATTCCAGACTGAAAGGCAGTCTTCTGTTTTTCCTTGCTTTTAAAAAAAATATTATTATTTATCTGTGATTGCATCCTTGTCAATCCAACTATTTTTTTTATCTGGAAATCCCATTTAATGAACTTAGNTATTTTTTTTATCTGGAAATCCCATTTAATGAACTTAGATTTTATTGTCTTTATGTTTCAATACTTTATCTACAAGATAAGTGTCGGGAAATTTTGTGGGGTGTATTTTCTCACTGCGAAAGCCGCCCCGAATAATTTGGTCATCCAGTTGTTCGACATAGTAGGTAGGTACGAGTATTATAATGTCGAATTTTGACGACTCTGTACAATTTGCTTGACAAGTTCTGTGCATATCTTTTGTCAAATGTCCCGTTCATTCTTGAAATGCGTACATAGTCTCCAACATTAACTTTGGCTTCTGACCATCAATCATTTTTTCATTATTGTAAAATGTTTGTAGGAGCGAGTTGTCTTTATTTTAGTTGGGACACATATCTATCGTACGATTTATTTTGTGGTTGTACTTGGAAACCAGTTCTGGTTATATTCCCAACAACTTGTAGCTTCCTTGTGCTGAGAATTGTTTCCGTATAGCTTTTTTCAAAGTGCGACCATACCTTTCGACAACAGCTCATTTCAAACCACTGGGTGTAGAATGATTGATCTTGTGTTTCTTCAGTAGATGCAGGAATTATGGATTATAGAACACGTGTCTAAGATCGGCTTGCAAATTTTTTGGCGAGCCTTTATCACCTAAAACGAGTTACATCGCTTTAGCAACATTTTTACCTCGTTTGTTTGTGACTGGTACAGAANCGAGCCTTTATCACCTAAAACGAGTTACATCGCTTTAGCAACATTTTTACCTCGTTTGTTTGTGACTGGTACAGAAAAGGCGAACTTGCTACAGCAATCGATCACAGTCAGCATATACTTAAATCCTTTATTCACGAGTATATGGTGTCATTATGACAAAATTTGCCTGATATAAATCATGGAATCCAAACACCGTCACTTTCCGTCTAAGATGATTACTTCTAGCAGGCTTGTGCAGTTCGCTAACGATTTCTTCCCAACTCATCGTATGTAGCCTCTTTCACGCAATTCCTCCAGAATATTAGTAATTTATTACGTGTGGGAATTATTTCCAACTCTTTATGAAAGGATCAGCAGCCACAATCTATCAATAAGTTCGTTAACATCAACCCAATAGACATACTCTAAATGATGTCCATCTTCGATTTTTGCCAGCAGACAAGAACAAGACGGTATGTTAACCTCTGGAACAGAGGTGAAATAATGCTGAATTTCGCATGATCAATAAGTATCCTTATACTCATTGCTCGATGGATCGTTATCTTTTAAATGTGCACTGGCTAGTTTGAGCAGCATTTCGTACCNGTATCCTTATACTCATTGCTCGATGGATCGTTATCTTTTAAATGTGCACTGGCTAGTTTGAGCAGCATTTCGTACCATCATAGAGCAGCTTGCAGTCTGATGAATAATTCGTAAAGGCAGGGGACTACACACAGAGATTCATTTCCGATTTGAATTTCACCATCTGGGACGAAAACATTTACCTTGTTTCTCAGAAACTATTTTTTATTTCGTTTGAAAAATCCATATTTTCTATCATTGAACCGAGGCGAAAATATTGCTAGGTTACCATGAGCATGTACATTTCGAGTATTATCTCGATCTTCTTCTACATCCAGTTTACGCTTTCGCTTCCTCCCTGGCTGCTGTCTGGCTTCATCAGGTTCTTTCTCCTATGCGACAGGTGAAACTACAGGTTGCAAATTATCAAGACGAGATGTGAGCATTTTTAATGCATCCTCCAAAACCATGTNGCTTCTTTCTCCTATGCGACAGGTGAAACTACAGGTTGCAAATTATCAAGACGAGATGTGAGCATTTTTAATACATCCTCCAAAACCATGTCACTTTCCAAACGTGCTCACTTGGGCAACAAATATTTCCCATGCACATTTTCGTTAATGCGACATAATTCATCAGCAGTGTCTGCCTGTACTACATACAAAACATTAATGGAAACAGTTTATATATCATTTTCCTTTTTATGTGCAGTCTTCGGTTTTGGATGAAATGCTGCTGTAGGCCGAGGTGCACTAGATGTAGGAGTAGCCGAAGGNTTTTATGTGCAGTCTTCGGTTTTGGATGAAATGCTGCTGTAGGCCGAGGTGCACTAGATGTAGGAGTAGCCGAAGGTCGTATGGAAGTCGGCTTGATGTTGTTTTCGAAATTGTCTTCTAATTTTGTTATGTTCTACATAATCACATCTCGGATACGACTACATTATTTCCGTACNAGTAGCCGAAGGTCGTATGGAAGTCGGCTTGATGTTGTTTTCGAAATTGTCTTCTAATTTTGTTATGTTCTACATAATCACATCTCGGATACGACTACATTATTTCCGTACTTTTTCATCATAATTTATGTCAAACAAAGCAGTAATAATCATACTGGATATTCTTTCTTCTACAGCAATATTTTTTGTATCTAACAGAGAGTNACTTTTTCATCATAATTTATGTCAAACAAAGCAGTAATAATCATACTGGATATTCTTTCTTCTACAGCAATATTTTTGTATCTAACANCGACTACATTATTTCCGTACTTTTTCATCATAATTTATGTCAAACAAAGCAGTAATAATCATACTGGATATTCTTTCTTCTACAGCAATATTTTTTGTATCTAACAGAGAGTCAATGTACACAGTTGGGTCTCTGTTTTATCAGATGTTGTTTGCATTACTGCCGATGCCCTTGAAGTTTCTGAATTAATTGATTAAACATACAACATTTTAACAGCATCACCACAATGTTTCGGTTCACCCACGTTCTTAAGTTGTAGGAGCAAGACCAGAAGTGGACGTGGACTTGTGATTTCGCTTATAAACAAGCTTCCATTCGAGCTGCAAAATCCAGGTTACAAGTACTGCAGGCCGGGCCCGAAGCTTGCAAAAAGGCTTGCGCATGGTGGCGACAGAGGTATAAATGCTTTGGGCGAAGCGTGTAAGGACCACGATATTGCTTATGTAAGCAGTAACAACTTGAGCGACAGACATGCTGCCGATGCTTTTCTCGCAGACAAAGCCAAGAAGATTGCAAAATCACCTCAATCCAAATTTGGTGAACGTCTAGCTGCTTGGGGTGTTTCCAAGACAATGAAAAACAAAGTCAAGTGAGGTATGGAGATGCAATTCAACCAGAAGGAAAATAAAAGGAGAACTCGGAGAAAACTGTAATGAAGGAAGAAAAAAGGTTGTTTACCTTTCATTCTGCCTGTGCTGGGTGCTCTAGGAGGTCTTTTCGGAGGTGCTAGCGTAAAGACAGGGCGGTTAACAATGCTAAGGAACAAGGGAAGCAGTTGGCCGGAGAAATCCGACACAACCGAAAGCTGGAGTCATTCGGTATCTGTAAAAAAAANAGGAACAAGGGAAGCAGTTGGCCGGAGAAATCCGACACAACCGAAAGCTGGAGTCATTCGGTATCTGTAAAAAAAAATGGCAAAGGTACAGACCTTGTCTGACCTTGAGACCATATCTGATAGCCTGTGGAGGCCAAAGAAGAAAAAGCAAAAGACGAGCGAAAGGCACAAAAAGTCGATCTTGAAATCATTGCCAAAACGCTCCCTTATGAACTCAGACATAAAACAAATTGCATGCAAGGTAAGAATACCAAATTTCTGATGTGTATACGTGTATGATGGACTGCCATGGAAACCTAAATATAATGAGTCGGCAGTCGTAAGTCAGAGGTCCAGGCACGCGCACTGGGTTGCATACAAAAAAGTGGAAAAAGAGCCGAGTATTTCGATAGCTTTGGATGCCTACATCCACCGCTTGTGTTGAGAGAGTAATTGCGTGGTGTGAAACGGAGATATAATTATAATTCCAAGCAGCTGCCAACCGAGTGGAATTGTGCACACTCGTGCATTCGCTTCTTAAGCGAATAATGTGATTTATTTTAATGGCCTGCAGATAGCATCCTTGTGTTAGTAATATCTATAACCCCGGTTTTGATGGGCAAAATCTCGGAGCTTCTTTACATGCATTTATCTGCTCTTAAATTAGACAGGTCCTAGTCTCTGGCACTAATCAATTTACAGACACATTTTTCAGTCCCAAATGTGAACTTCTCCAACTGTATGTTCCGTTTTGTTAGAGCCGACAATGGAGCCTCAGGCGAAATGTGTTTACCAATCGGCTCCTACGAGATAGAACACATTGCTACATTCCTGTAACGCTTGATAAAGCCTGATGTAACGAGTGAAATGATTTGCAGTGCAAACAATGATTTCACAAAACACGATACACTAGCTTCCATGCCAGGTTTTGAGAATAAAATGTACGAGGCAAGTAAAGTGCATGAATCATCCCTGCCAGTAAATATTTTGACGGTGAATGTTATAAGGATAAAATGCAATATGGTTAGCAGTTAATACCTGAATGGTCAGCCAAGCCACACACAACATGAGTTATCCGCTCTTGTACCTCCAGGATTCAATCTCGTCGAAGTGCCTTTAACACTTATTTCTGCTCCAGTTACAGTTGGGAGTGTGCAAGAAATGGTTGTTCGTGTAGTCCATCAAGAAGATAGGTTGATTAATTTCTATGACGAAGAAATAACTTTGTGTTTACATTAAAAAAAATTTGCCCTGAATTTTAAGAGGAATTTTGTTTATAAAAACGGTTAGTACAATGCGAAAAGTCAGTGTGTTAACACGCAAAAACGTACACTTCCTCAAAAGTTTTGGGTTAAAAATCTGCAAAAAATGGACGCCGAAATACTTAACATTGAAGAACCCATCTGCTACGAAGATTCTATTACTAAAATTGAAATTCACTCGTATTCACCGTATCTACCGCGACCGTATGCATTGTCATGAGAGTTTCGAATCCCTGTACATAACTGAGACATTTATACCGTACCAAATAATTCATATTTGAGATTCAGAGGAACGATTACTAAGGAAGAGGGTGCAGTGCCTGTAACAACCCAAATAATCAGAAATGGTATACCGCACACGATTAACATAATTTATTATGAATTGAGATGTGTTGAAATGGATTCGACAACGGATGTTAGAATTACGGCTACTATAAAGAACTACCTGTCTCTTAAATGCAACCAACTACCAGCAATGAAAACGGCTGGCTGGGAAGTCGAAGCAGACTATAAACTACCAGTTTATGAAGGTGGAAAATTCGAAGTATGTACCCCATTATTCACGCTGTTAGCTTTCACAGAGGATTATAGGCATGTTATTAATAATTCCAAACCAGAATTGGTTATTATCTTAACCAACACGCAAAGGAATGCTATCCAGGATGTTGCTGTTGGACCAGAAGCTACGACACTGTCAATAGAATCCATCGAATGGATGCCACCTCCTGTGCAATTAAATATTTCGGAGCATGTAATGTTTTTGAAATACGTCGAGAAAGGACGAAACTCGATATTGCTTTCCGAACATGGAGTTTGGAAACTCACCTGCGTGTGCTGAGCTCCATCAGTGTAAATTGGCATGCAATGTATGACTGTGCAAGCGGGAAGCCTCGCTGCCCCATAGTTGCATTCCAGATGGGATAACAAAATGTAGTCAATGCAGATCGATCGAAATTTGACATCATGAAAATAATTAATGTTAAAATATTTCTCAACTCTAAAAGTTTTCCTTGTGAAGATTTAAATGTAGATTTTACGAATGGTACATACATAATGCCATATCAAATGTTTGCAGATTTCCAAAGCTACTATGGACAAACACCATCCCCAGTGCTATAACTGAAGGAATGTATGAGCACCACACCTCTCCTAGCTTTCGATGTGAGCAAACAAGATGACAAAGTGAACGTAGGAGTGGTTGACTGTCATATAGAAATAGTTTCAGCAGATAATTTTCCCTGCAACTCTTGCGCATATGCTTAGAAAATTCACGATCGCCTGGTCACACACAATGAACGAGAAAAAAAATCGTTAAAGTACTGCTGTAAGAGTAAAATTCCATTCAATCACACATCGCCTATCAACATATTCGCTAATGTGCAGTGTTTCACATCTCTTCTCGGATTCATCATCAAAGAAATATGTATTGCGTACACGAAAGGAAGCACAAGTTCCTGCAAATTCTTACCATTGTTTGCTTGGCAGCTGCTCGACAACAAGAACAAAGTGTCGAATTGGTTGTTGACAAATCACTATTATGGACTTGCATGCCAAGATATTTACACAGAATATGAAAAAATAAGAAGCATATTCACCAACATGTTGTCCGTTGAGATGAACGGGGAAGTGTTCGTAGCAGGTCCAGAAAAAAATATATTTCTGAGTATTTATCGCAGTACTAGCATACAAATAAACGACCTGCAAACTAATTATGGTTGTCCATCACTGAAAAAATTTAAAGTGTGGTAAACAAACATTAAGGACACTTGCAATACACGTGAGAATTATTTTGTTTGTCCCTGCTTCAACGCACTCGTCTTACAGAGGAGGGCTATGGACTGTGAAGATGATGGCTACATGTTGGAAGACGAAAATGAGGTCAGCTGCTAACGGGTAAAAATAAAACAAGTCAGAAGACAAACAAGTAAATTAGGTCAGCTACCACCTTTTGGAGGTGTGTTATGAGATGATGCCAGAAGATGACAATAAGGTTGATGCACTAACAAGTCCAGTACAACCATTTAATTGAGTTCAGCTACCATCGAATGTATATAACATAGGATGTGATGTGGTAAATATATCAGATGAACTACAGCTTTCCTGCATGCACAACGTGTTACTGTCATCATGAATGGATTTATAGAATAACTGAATTGTGCAGTTTAGTACAAGAAGCTTTGTGACATGAATATTGGGCAGAAATATATAGCAACTGATTTTCAGGAGACTGATATATTATACGGGAAAAGCATTACATGTTTATTAAAAAATGTCTTTAGAGTACATTTGCAAAAAGGATATGTTCAAATTTTTCTGCAGAGAGATAGAAGATCTTAACAAGACCCTGGTGCATGTAACTTACAATGGTATTAAGTATATCGGGAATGGAAAAAAATGCACACAGGTTAGATTTTTCGTAAAGAGTGCGATGCTTATTANTCTATCGGGAATGGAAAAAAATGCACACAGGTTAGATTTTTCGTAAAGATTGCGATGCTTATTAGGCAGCAGGAGAGAAGAATATAAAAGTATACTTCGATTCACCTACAGCTTCCCCACATTAACAGAATGTTAGTCATCATGTTCGAGCTTATAGAAANATGTTCAAATTTTTCTGCAGAGAGATAGAAGATCTTAACAAGACCCTGGTGCATGTAACTTACAATGGTATTAAGTATATCGGGAATGGAAAAAAATGCACACAGGTTAGATTTTTCGTAAAGAGTGCGATGCTTATTAGGCAGCAGGAGAGAAGAATAAAAAAGTATACTTCGATTCACCTACAGCTTCCCCACATTAACAGAATGTTAGTCATCATGTTCGAGCTTATAGAAANAAAAAGTATACTTCGATTCACCTACAGCTTCCCCACATTAACAGAATGTTAGTCATCATGTTCGAGCTTATAGAAAAAGTTTTTAATAATGTTGCATAGTACAAGAAACTGATTAATATGATGGCGAAGAGCATTACGCGAGTGTTAAATTACCAGTGAATTCAGAGTACATTTACCGAAATTCTATGTGCAGCATATTGAAGATACTGACCTGCAAGTTCTTAAACAGATGGTGGCAACACAGCCTGGTATGAAGCCTTCCTATACAGCAGTCAAAATGATGTATGTGAATTTTTATCCACTGGATGTGGACTAGTATGAGTATGTGACCATCACTTATCATAGATTTAATTTAAGCCAGCAAGCTTACCAGAACATGTTATGGCATGCAATGGACTCGAACACTGGGTAAGCTGTAATGTTGATGATGAGTGTATGACTGTATTTTCAGAACCTTGCAGTTTCATTGCTTGTTCACTATATTATATAAGCCCTGACTGCAAAATTCCTACTACTACAAGACTTGTGTTGTCGCAAGCAAGTGAAGAGCAGTTCAGACAGCGTTGGGGTTCACAGAAAATCGCATATGAACTTCGTCGGACTGACAGTGACTTTTATTATAATATGGACTGTGTATTGTATAGGTGAGCGGCACACAACAATTTTAGACAATAGAAAAGTTACTCGGGAGACCATGTGCTCGTCGCTTACATGTGAAGTCAACCTTGCAATATCAATTTAGGTCTGTTTACTGCACACAGCCATGAACTCAGAACCCTGAGCAATGGAACCCAGCAGCAGTGATTCTGACAGTGTGACCTTGGAGAGTCAAATTATATGAAGAATCAGTTGTAAATGCTTCGAAGCATTCTGTGACCTCATTTCTAGAATTCTGCTACTACTTGCCGAGATTTATAAATAACAACAATTATGACATAATTGTCACAGCAAGAGACAAATCTTTCCTGCATCCAGTTCGTTGTCGGCCGCTGGCTAAGCAAGATGGCGAAATTCCACCCTGTGTCCACCATTGTGTCAGCATGGAACCTGGTTTAAGCAGAGTAACATATTATTACTGGAAAGGAGGCCTACTGAGAACATTCACATATGAATGTGATGGGCTGTATCATAGGCTGTATGCTAACAAGCCGTCATTTTTCGAGACATGCTAGCAGATTGTGGTCTGAACATGCTATAGGAGAGTGTTACGAATTCTATATGCGATTGGAAACCAAGCTGACGAGTTCTCATGAAGAAGTTATTGCACATGCCAAAAATTAAAATGACAAGCTTTTGCATGCTCCAGACTGTGTGGTGACCATGTCCCTTCCATCTGAGAGCCAGTCGTCAATCATGATCGGCATTTCATATGAAGACCTGTTGCCAGCTACTGTGAATGTACCAGTTCAAAACTATCCAGCAACAGCAAATGTAAGACTGTCAGCATGACCGAATATGTGGCCTCTCGCAAGAAGCAACCGGAACTTCCTTCCATGCCAGAACTCGGTGAAGACACAGCTGTGTTTCCCACCATCAGTGGATGTCGTGACTAGCAGAGGTCCTATCACTATCACAACAGACCAGCCCGTTTTAATAACATGTGTGNACCATCAGTGGATGTCGTGACTAGCAGAGGTCCTATCACTATCACAACAGACCAGCCCGTTTTAATAACATGTGTGAAAGATTTGAGACATTTGAGACTGTCTTAAAATTTTGAGACAGATTTTTAAAGACATATTAGAAGCACTTAAGAGGTAAAAAAACTATATAAGTAACGGAGAATTGTAAAATAACTTGATGATGTTTTGAAACCAAATTCTTTGAATGCTTGTTATGTTGAGTGAAAAAAAAGAGAATACTATTGTACTTTATATAATATTTGAAAGTGAAAAAAAAAAAAATTATGCCGATTGGAATAAAATTGATAATTCAAAATTATATTTTATATGAAGAGAATTTCAATATGTGTTCTCTCTTGTAATAATAATATTTCCATGTAGGCCGTGTTGTATAACTCATACACAAAATACAAATGTATGCATAGAGGGAAGCTGAAGGAAAAAATGTTTTCCTGTAATAATATAATTTATGGTGGAATAAATATTTATAAAAACGACAATATTTCATTCTTAAAAAAAATTCATTGTGTCACAAAAGGATATATATATATACATAAGCACATTGAACTATTCAGAAACTAGCAAAGTGTATGTGTATTTGAAAATGAAACTAAAATGTAAAATATTAATATTGCAAAATATTCCAGAGAGTATAAAGCGGTATGTTTCTAGTAAATAAACCTAGAAGCATTTGGTTCTAACAAGCCAAAACAAAATTATCTGAACAAAATGAATCAGAAGTATTACCTTCCATTCAAAGCGACAAGAGCGCATTTGAGGGGAGGGTCGATAGTGCCCTAGCCTACCCTGAAAAAAATTAGGACAGAAAATAATTTAGACAGTAACAAAAAAAGTAGATGGTATAGAGTCTTAACAGAGATTGTAAAATGTCTGTAGCTCAGGATGTCGCAATGCATACATAAAAAGTTTTGGTGTCCCTCTTTAGGCCTAAAATAAACGTCATTCAACGAGAATTGTCCAGTCACAGAGCTGACGAACGCAGGAGCGATAGGAAATAGCTTGAAACATGAGAATGATGCTTCTGCCTTTTGAGCTAAAACTCTGACATGAAAAAAAACTATGGTAAAAATAATTATTAAAAATAACATACTACTATTTTACTAGTTGTTTCACAAATTAGCTACAAAATCGTATTATGGATACAACATTGGCAATATACGATTATGAAAACAACTAAGGAATAGTTTTTCTAAAAGATGCATTGGAAAAACTTTTAATGTAATGTGTACAGATTATAGGTTTTATTTATAAGTAGACATACCAGGAAAAATATTGGCAAAACGCACGGACGCGTATGTTTATTGTTGGCTACGCTATGCACTGATAAAATCGATAATTACAAATAATAAAAGCCATAGGTCACAATGAAATGTATTAATCGGCACTGCCTCAAAAAGTGTTCACTTGACCATGAACAGGCTGTAGCTTTGTGTCATCAACTATGAAACTTCAGTTATCTGGGCATTACCCAAAGAAAAATCCTACAAAAGCCCTTGCAAAGGAAGTTTTAAACAAGTCACACATATTTTTTTCCATCATATTATGCTCGGCACGTTGAAAGGCTCTGAGCAGTGCAGTAGTGAGGTGGTATTTTTATTCCCTCATCTGGTTGACAGCCTAATGGAAGCCCTCGGGATGAAAAATTTCTCAGGCAGTCGGGGAGATATTTACAACTAAACATGGAACTGTATTCGACAGTGTGGTGACTTATAGAGGTCATGTGGAGCCGGTGACCTGTGTGCTTCTCCCGCACCTGGTTAGCCTTCAGGCAGGAGAGCTGAGGACGAGCATAGCCAGCCAATAACAGCTCTGTACTTTCTAGTGCAACCATATTTGGCGAGATAGCACTGACCATTGTTAAAACAATACCGCGCATGGCCACACCCCTCATGCTACGCCCTTCAGACATGGAACTAGGCATGTCACTTCTCGCTCATCATATAAAAAGTATAATGCTGGCTGCCTTTGCCCACTTTGATATCTGCGCTTGACGTCTGATCATCAAGATACCTTATCGTTGTCAACATTTCAGCACCTAGTCGTCGCTGTGTTTTCATGAATTACTCTTCTGTCCACTTCAGTTTCAAGTTAAAACTCATTCAGGTATGTCAAAGGGTGTTAATTATCAAAAGTACTTGTAAAAATAAAAGTTTCAAACATTTATTACAGTTGTACAATACTTGCACGCAATTTTTGAATAAGCTATGTTTCCAGAGCTGAGTAAGCACGCACTTAATAAGATATTATTCGTATTCACAAACTAATTTATTATTATTGTTAACGACGAAAACTTTGAAGACTGCAAATTGAAACTTGTTTGTGTACATTTCTTAACTTATCCTTGATGGGGAGTGCGGAAATACTGTAGGACNTCCTTGATGGGGAGTGCGGACATACTGTAGGACATGCATACATTGTAAAAACAATCAAATTATTAACAGCATTAGTAAACATATATTATTACTACTTTTATTTTATTACCGAGCTACAATATTTGTGAGCATTTTTGAAAATATGTTTTTAATGCGAGAGCACTTTTTCTCGAAAATAAACTATGTGACTTATCGTCTTAATTTATTACTGTTGCTTACTNCCGTTGCTTACCAAAGCTTACGTGAACTTTTCTGAAAAAGCGATTTTTATCTTAACCAATTGTCAGCAAGATGTATCATGTTGGAAATGATATATTCGTAAGTAGTATTACAGCCAGTGAAGGGGAAGGGGGGGAAGGAATTGTCACGTTGAGTGATGCATGTTTTATATTAGCGATTACTGTCACAGTACCTGGCTTGTATCCGACTGAATGTTACTGCTAGCTTTTGTATATATGCATAGTCTATCATTCACCCTTCACCCAACTTTCTTGACGACTGGTGCGAGCATTTAGCATAAATATAAAACATTATTAAATGCTTTGTGTTTACTTTGAATTAATTACCATCGCTCACTGAGGCCCCATGAACTGGAAAAAAAAAAACTCTTTTGATACTTGTTAACATCTGTGTGAAATTTTTCATGCTATCGGGGAATATGTGCTTGCTTGTTGAAAGAAAAGAAACTTATATTATCTGTGAATGAAAAATAATTAACATGTTCAATAAATGCCCATTTAAGTGTTATAAATTACCATCGCACTATCTGTGAAGTTGTCCTGTGTGTTATTAAAATGTATTGATAGCATTTTTCCAACTTTGACTTATGAGGAATGCATTTTATTTTAAATCTACAGCTTGTTTCATTGAGCTTTAAAAATAATTTTGGTGCGTACGTGTCAATTTATACATAGTTATATAAGCTGCATTGCAAGCATTTGGAGATGTGTTTGGAAGAAAACACGTGGACGTTTGTGGAACCAGTCAAGCGATACTTTTCAACCAGCGGCTTTGACAGCTCCGTTAAAAAATTATGGCGTGTTGCCTATTAGTTAAACTGATGCGTGGATAGAAAACACACCCTTTTAGAATGAAAAAAAAAACACGAACCAATTTTTGATTTACAATATATGAAGACTTGTGCATACATACCTTTCGGTCTCTTGTTGCAAGAATGCTAGGGTTCGAGCCTCGCCCTGCGAAGTGCTATACTTATGAAAAATTATACAGTTATAAGATGCAATATTTCAGTTTCATTCCAGATTTGTATTAATTAATTTAAAAAAATGTCGGAGAACAATTGAACATATTTTAAATAGAAAGGAGACATCCGAATCTTTGCATACAATGTTTAAAGTAAATCTTTTATTTTATTTTTAGTACCAGTTATGGTTTAAAACATATAAGACGTCCTTAAATAAATTTTTCTATCACATCATACATGTAAAGTATACTGGTCATATATTTCTTAGTTGTACTACTAACAATAATTAACAGTCCACCAGCTTTTTGCAGTTCCAACCATGCATTTAAGCACATAGTGTGTCCACTAGCCATGTAATATAATAGATATTCACCTGCACTAAACCAGGTTCGATCCCAATATAGTGTAATAATATTTTTTGCAAGTAGAAAAGAAATTGGTATTTCAACTATGTGATTATGATGATGGATGGTGTTGGTTTGAATATCACATGCGATGTATTATATGATAGAACACACACACACACACACACACACATGTGCGCAAACTAATGATCAGAGTATATTATTCTGAAACCAACATTTTAGTGTCTGTTTAATTGTAATTTTGAAAAAAAAAATTAGGTTACCAGATGGTTTTGATGTTCCTAGGGATAGGCTGTGCCTGTACATAAGTTCCTCCATCAAGTCGTGTGAGACCCGTCGACCGACTGCAGCCAAGTTTGTGGTGCCAGTCATATACTGCTAGGCTTATATTTCTTTGAAGTGAATATTTGTTTCAACTGAATTTTTAAGTGCTTTTCTCTGATTTGTTTTTAAGTGGAAACTAATCAATGTGGAATGTGTGTGTCCAAGAGAAATCCTTCACGGTTCGCTCGACTCAATTCCCTCTTCCAGGTCAAATCGAGGAGTCACGTGAGGGACACTAACAGCGCAGCTTTTAGTATCTAACCCAGTACATACACATTCTGCTTCTTCCGTTATGACTTTCATGTTTAAAATTGTATTTTTTTCTACCTGTCCCTACTTTGTCCAAATATCCCATACAATCATTTAATTTCCTTGTGAGTAATATTACATGGGTTTTGTGCCTGTGCAGGTGACTGTTCCTACAACACACACCATGGATGGTTAGGTATCTGGTGTCGATGAGTCTTTTGTGTCTTCCCTTTCTTCCACTTCTTCGTCTGTGTTAAGTACTATACCTCCACCAGTACAGGTTCTGTAATCAATTATTTACTGATTGCAAAAATGGCTTGCACCACGAGAGAAATTGCAGGCTCAATCCCTTCAGGGAAGAACAACAGATATGCGACAAGTGTGGGGTGTCAATTGCCGGCAAGGGCAACATGTCCAAACACATACAAGGCTGCACTACCCAAATCCAGCAGAAAGCAACTACTAGATGCAAATTCTGCAACAAGAAGTTCGCTTACACTGGCGATGCAAGAAGACACGAGCGTAGCTGCTGGATGAACCCAGAAAGGGAAACTTCAGTACGTGGTACATGTGGGAGGCAGTTTACCAGATCTGACAAAATGCAGGCGCACAGCTCTAAATGTAATGGTTCCACTGCCCACCAGCGAAGTGTCCATGGGTTGACACACAAGCAAGTCCATCTGTTCCAGCTCATCTGATTTCAACAAAGGGCAGCTCTCTGCCATCGCAGAGTAGTCGTCGGGGCTGGCGAACAAAATGATAATGGGTTTGTGTTGGTAGAGACAGCCTTAAACTGTAATTTGAAGACTCTCATTGCAAAGAATACAATCACTACAACGAGCAACATATGTACACACATGAATGATATGAAGGAGAACATAATCAATCAGTTAACACTGGAATTGTAAATACAGGGAGCCATCACATTACACATATGGTTGGATTGATTACATGATGAGCCGGAGCTGCATGACAACCTAGATGACCATTGTGCTTTCAAGTTAAAAAAATATACCTCTGTACAACGTAGATGATATTGAAGATGCAGTTACGGCTTTCAACGAAACGATCTGTAAGGAGGAATAAGAATATCAGAGGAAGGGAAGCAGCTGGACCCTCACCTCTGTAAAATATCTTCAGCTAAGCATCAATAAGCTGGATCCACTTATAGCTTAGTCCTACATCGATTTACGAACAAGCATCAAGACTAGAAAGGCAGTGATTAATCCACAGAACAAAGATTAAAAATGTTTCAAGTGGGCTATCCTGCCAAGAATCGTGGAAGGTGGGAATCCTGAATGTATCAACAAAAGATACCACAGCCTGGAAGGCAAATTTAATTTCAGTGAACTCGAGTTGCCCACACCTCTGAGCCAAAAACATCTGTTTGAGAGAAATAACCCTGGGATTTATGGAGCGACGAGAAGGTGGTGCCCATACGTATATGCAATGAGAAAAAACCTGAACATTTCGACTTGCCTTTCCTAACTGATGGCAAACAACCACTACACCTTAATTACCAATTTCTCTAGACTGATACATTCACAGGTGACACAGCATAATGGATCTATATATGTATGTAAAAGGTGCCTCACATACTATCATGATATTCTGCACAATACTGGCCTCACTGGAGAGGAGAATCTTGAGCAGCACCTGAAAAATTGCAAGCCTCATGCTCCTGCAAGAATAGAGATGCCTCAGTCAACATCAAACAACATGCCTCTAGTTATGACATTTAAGAATTGTCAAAATATGACTAGGCTTCCAATAGTAATATATGCAGATTTTTAAGCCATGCTGAAGCCTGTTACATCATTTAAACCTGAACCCAAGCAACCATACATGATGGTCTACCAGAATCATCAACAACATGAAATTTACATCTGTGTTTACGCCATATTTTAAGTAAAGGATATTTTATGAAGAAAATATATCATTGATGAAAATGAACAAAGAAAGTATTCAGTTCGAGAAGCCCATAAATGCAGGATTTGTGGTACTAGACATATAAAAGACCTTGGTGTATCACTCCCACTAAGATGTCATGATGAAGAAATATAATGCAAATATTCAGTTGGCATATATGGACACTGACAGCTTTATTTATGAAATCGAGACGATAGACTTTTAGCAGGATTTAGTCTTATACCTAGCATTCAAGATGGAATTTAACACAAGTGCATGTCTCGTCACATACCCATGCTACTCGCCCACTATCAAGAAAGTGGTGGGCATATTTAAGGATGAGTGTGGTGGGGATGAGATGTATGAATTTGTTGGTCTGATGGATAAATTGTACATCTACAAATGCATCAGCAAAACTATAAAGAAGACTACAGGCATCCAGAAATACACCATCAATAATAAGTTAAAATTTAATAATTACAAAAATGTATTATTGTAACAAACACAAATAAGTGAATGTAATAGCTTTAAAGTTATTTTTACCAGCAGCACACTGTAGCCCCATGCGAGGCATCGTCTTGTCAAGTGTGTTGCTGATGACTGGTGGCACACTATAGCCCACACATGGTATCATCTTGTCATGTGTGTCGCCAATATATCACGGAGTATTGTTTCAGTTTTATCTGATGTTACTACTATTCCTCTTCCACAATTTTTCTCATGTACTAGGATTTGTCATCCATGTTAAGCCTTCGACCTGGGGTTTATAGCTATTTCCTGGGTTATTAGTGGTAGTATTTTACTTGCTTTTCTTCTTCATTTATGTGCTATCCCCAACTTCTCTTTTTTCCTCTATATATATCTACTTTACTATTCTTTTTTGACTGTCGTCTTTTTGTGCTTTCCTTTGTCTACTTTGATTATTATTTTATGTGTTGTGGTTTTCATGTCAGCAACATTGTAAACCTACTCGTAATATGCACTTGCAAGGCAGTTGAGAGAAGTTTAAAAATATGAAAATTCTGATATTTTAAATAAATTTATTTAAAATTATGTACGAAAGAGAACATAAAACTCCATATTGCCTCGGCAAGTTTATGTTGCGTAGTCCCAGTTCCAACCTCCAGGGAACTGCATGCATGAGCTTGGTTTTAGGTCTCGTGCAAGGGACCAAGTGCATGCGTGCAGTAAAGGCGAGGACAACACAGGACTTCCACCCGGAAGATACAATCACTGAAGAAATTATAAAATGCATTATTGTTCAAGAATTGGTATTTCTAATAAGTAATTGTTTAAATAAATTTTACTTTTAAAATTGCTTAGTGTGTTTTATTTCTAAGATATAGTTTCCCGTTTATTCATACACAGACAAGCAAAATAACTTATTTACTGACAATTATTCATTTGTACAAGTATAAAGAAAACTTTCTTACAAGTGCTTGGAAAATAAATGTTACATTGACATAAAAAAACAAACAGAGTATTTGGTATGTTTATAAAAATAATAAAGTCAGGATTGACCACGGCAGTGTGTAGGCAAAAACTTGCTCCGACTTCCTGGTCTGTGATAAATGTGTCATTGGAATGTGTTGTTGAGACCGAAATACACGCAGCTAACGGTTACTTGTTATTATTTATGCACACAAGTATAAAGTAAATGATTATAATAACCAACATAAAAGACTACTTACCATGATTATGCATATGAAACATCTCATTGCCGATATGATCCATTTTATGAGCGAACTATCCTTCCCGACATGAGTTGTCATCTCACACTTATTATATATTTCATTATCTCACGAATACTCATGTCTATATTGTTTGTAATTTATATTAATAAAAAATTCAGAGCACTGGTTGTTGTAATAAAAACAATGAAAAGCTATTTTCAATGCCTTGTAAACCTGCTGCAGGAGTTAACATAATGAACACATTTTTCTCGTATAGACATACCCATGCCCATAACACTTGGGAAAATCATTTCCATTTTTATTTTGCGTATACATCATTGAAACCTACACTGGCACCCATGTCACGTCTCGAAACTATATGTCGAGTTGGATTAACAGAACATGAACTGAAACATTCTTGAAACAAGGTGGTAACATGGAATGACAGAATGAAATGGAAAATTCTAGAAACAAAATGGTGGCATGGAATTACAGAATATCAAAGTAGAATGACAGAGCATGAATTGGAACATTCTGGAAACAAGGTGATGCTTCTTTTTAGGCTGAGTGACTCATGAAAATCTTGGGTAAAGAAACTTTTGGTATGAAATTTAGTAGATTTAGAGGCAGAATGACCAAGCATGTACTAGAACATTATGGAAACAAGTTCATACTCTTAATTGTAGACTGAGTGACTCATGAAAATTTGAGTAAGGAAACTTCTTGCAGAAAATTTTGCAGATTTGGACAGAAATTAGGGAAATTTTTGAGGGAAATTCTAGAAATTTTGAGTGTTTTAGAAGGTCATGTGCTGGCACCCATGTTACGTGATCGCGAATGTAGGTCAAGGTCAAATGTCAAGGTCAAGGTTTAGTCCACTTCCAGATGCCACTACTGGTCAACTGCCAAATGCCATATTCCTCTGGGGCTCCGAATCCCCAACCCATGCACCAGAACTCTCAATTTATATCGACTATTGTAAATTACTTAAACGAACACGATTAATTGTATAATATGTACCTTGGAAAGATCATTTGATACACTATCAACTCAGCATTATATCTGGTGACGGCCGATAAGTAGTGAAAGTTGTGCATATCAGTAAGTGTTTCTGATGTATTGTGGACAATTAAGGCTATGGTAAGTGGAAGTAGAGAGACAAGAGAACCGGGGTGTTTTAAAGTGTACCGACATAAAAGTGTCGACATTCTGACGCATGGAAACATTAACTCTTATTCAAGACCATCTGGAAGGAGGAACAGTTGTTAGTTTATGTACTCCCAGTTACCACAGCCTGTCCTTATTGGTCCAACTAGACCCGGGAACGCTGACTGCACTGCACAATGCTCATTATTAGCTGGCTCACGGGTAACAGTACAATGTTTCACAACATTTTTTTTCGTAATGATCGAAATGCATGACTTATTAAAATAACGATCCGTATACAATTTTCGTCCTGTATAGACACAGGTTTCCTGTGGAGTTGTCGGTGGCTGCTGATGAAGTGCTACGCAGCTCCTGACTCATTCAACAGTGACTCCAATCAATTTAACTACTGAATTAGTGAAAAAATTTCAGTTTTCAATCACTTGTTGATTTACTGACATTTTGCACTGATTCATCAACCCATTCATCTGCTAATTTTCAGTGATTTGTTTTTTGAAAGATGGATCAGTTAAACAAGGTGTATCAAATGAAATAACGCATAAACTAATGAAACCCATAAAACATATTTTTTCACAAGAGAGCTTCGTCTTTTATAACACCATTTTACAAGGCTACATGAACAATTAGTCTTTCATTTCGTTTTCACGTAATCACCATCATAGCTCTCGGTTTGAAGGTTTAAACATCATTAATTGTGGAAATGAGTGCATTCATGTGTACCATTTGATTTAACATTCCTAATGTTACCAATTAAACTAAAAAACGGAAAGAAAGGGACATAGAGTCTATTCGCGGTTTTTCACTTTTTTTTAAATCAAACCTTTGAAAAAACTCACCATGTATGACGTGTTTGGTTTTTTTTTTTTTCGAAATATGTAATGAACCTTATTTCTGTTTAATTTAACTTGTAATTTAATTTTATTTTATAACTTATATGAATGAAGACAGAGAAAATATGCGTTGGCAATGGGTAGTAAGAAATTGTTCTTATGCAAAATATTATGCAACTTGAGTGCGCACGAATGCAGTGCGTTNTGGCAATGGGTAGTAAGAAATTGTTCTTATGCAAAATATTATGCAACTTGAGTGCGCACGAATGCAGTGCGTTGGTCCTCTGGTGTAATTTTATAAGCCTTGTTTGTACGAGGCGAAGTAATATCCTGGAAGTAGAATTTTAGCAGGGATTCAGGAAAGTAGGAAAGTAACCGTGAATTGAGTATACTATTTAAAGCTACACATTTTTGATAAAGAAATATAGTACATATATTTTTTTAATTACAGTCAAATATGGCTTGGTAGCGCAATTGGTAAAGTAACGGTCTATCAGCAGACATTGCAATTTTTTATTTTTCGTATTAATTTGGCTAAATTAAATAAAAAAATATTTAATTCGCTGCACGTAGTTGGCTCTCTCTTACTCAATCAGTGAAAATGGTTTACTGTAACAACCAGTGGTTTTCCATAGACTTTTAGTGGAGCCATTTTAGCGGATTCGAGTACTTGAGTTTCACTACGAATTAGTATTTTACACAGATTCGAATTTAGAACGTATCTGTGTGGCTGACGTCAAAACACGAGAGTAATGTGTGCCTTGCTACTTGCTTGCGAATGGTCGCATTACGCTTATTATACAGAGAACCCACGGTGATTTACCGAGTGTGCGGTAACGTTGCCGAAGTTTTATGTTTAACTCTTGTACTATGTATCGATGTTTGCTATTCTCAAAAAGAAGCTCTGTAATCCACGAATACCATAAAATAAGACGTTCCCATTATTATTTATTAAGGTTGTATCGGAACCCAAAAAGAACCCCAAAAAATTGCTAACATACTAGGTGAATCAGTGTCGTATCAGTTTTTGACGATAATGTGTCTTAGAAACAAACCGACACATGCAATACCAGGTCGAAATCGGTGAAGTAAAATTTTGTAGGGTGTTGCAATCCGACATTATAACTTTGTGACTAATAACACAATACAGATATGGTCTAGTTCGGTTGGTTGTACGACTACGATGCAATCATTACGTTGGGTGGGAACCGCGCATGCGCGTGGAGTGGATGGGGGACCGCGGCGACTTGCAGCAAGTTTGGGCGCGCGTGAAAATTTTCTGGCAGCACATTTTGAAAGTCCAATTGCAGTGCAGTGGTTTTGGTGGCCAATGAAAGATCTTGTCCAGATTCCTCGATTAAAGCCATTAAAGTTAAGTATCCGCTGTGTTACTTTTCATTTATCCCGATATGCGAAACAAAATACTACGTGGTAACGCAGAAGTATTTACGTAAAACCGACGGGCATGTCCTCTTCACAGCCACGCTCCCTTTAAAATTACGTGTAGACCATTGACGGTTACTCACAACTTTTCCGAAACCCTAATATAGTCATACCTTCATGCTATTCCTCTGCCACATGCAAACAAGCCTAACTGAATATGGAAAATTACATCACAAGGACAGCGCACCGTATATGTGCTCACGCCTTAATAATATCTTTCTTGACAACTACTTCTTTCTAGGCATTACCAAAACACCTGTTTTCTCTTTGTTTGTATTCATATTAATTGCAAATGAAATTTTACAATTAATAAATACAACATGGGCAAAAGTTATATTTAACCAGGATTTATATACGATAAGTTTGAAACGGCTGTGATACACGAGGCATTTTGGAAAAACCCTAATACGTCATACATGGGGTGATATTTTTAAAGGTTTGATTCTATAAGTGTGAGGGATTTTTTTTTTGTGCTCCAGAAGGACTGCGCAGTAACTAAGATTAGTATGGCCTGTAGTGTACATACNACCCTAATACGTCATACATGGGGTGATATTTTTAAAGGTTTGATTCTATAAGTGTGAGGGATTTTTTTTTTGTGCTCCAGAAGGACTGCGCAGTAACTAAGATTAGTATGGCCTGTAGTGTACATACTCGACCAAGCTCTGTGAGGGCGGGAAGTAGCACAGTGCTACAGCCGAGCGGCAGCGGCGTCTCNCAGTGGACACGTGTGCTCCGGCCGAACCAGCGACCACTGTTATTAGCGTGCCATCCCGCCGACCTCGAGGCCACCCCCTTCCCTCTGCACGCCGCCTCGACCATGCACTGAACATGAGCTAGACCGCCTCTTCGTGGAGTGGAGAGACTTGGACGGAAGTTTTGAGAGCCGGCGAGTGAGAAGCGACGTGTGGTGCAGCGCCGGGGAAACGAGAGATCCCCGAGAAAACCCACCGACCAGCGGGGTCGTCCGGCATGATTCCCACGTGCAAAACTTCGGAGGCGTCCCGCCGGGAATCTAACCCGGTTCGCTAGGGCGGGAAGCGAGTAGTCTAGCCACTACACCACTGTGGCCTCCCGACTCTTCGTCTCCTGCGCTTGTAACTAACGCTGACCTTCCCGGAATTATCACATGGTCAACACTGATGAAGGTGCTTGTTTGTATCTTAATTTTCAAAAACCAAGCTCTTTTACACGAATAAAATACTTTTACTTATTTGAATAGACTCTGATTTCATTATAAATTGGCTAGAGAATGTATACAAAAAGCACTTGTTTCCATAAAAATTGTTTTAACCTCCGATCCTAACCAAGTCGTTAGCGGTAGTCGTGTTGGCAGCAAAGCAGTTCAATGTTGGGACACGGAGTTTGGTCCCGCGCAGCCAGCGTGATCGCTCTACCCCATAATCACTCCACGTTTCGCACCCGGCCACGGCGTTGCCTGTCCTCCGGCCACATCGGGGGTGGTATCCGTGTTCCTACCCTGTCCAGCTCGCGTGCCGGGGCTTTATATAA
>NQII01009384.1:0-26165 GCA_002778355.1 Clitarchus hookeri | reverse complement strand
ATACCAGGCCTCGGTGTATTTGGCATGTCCGGGCCCTCAGAGCGCGCTTCGCATGTCACGCCATTTCCTCTGCGTGCAAACGACTGAACTGTCTCTCCAGGATCTGTCCACAACTTCACTCTCTGACAATTTATATATAAGTGGTCCAGGTATATGTTCTATACGTGCGTTGTTTACCCGTGTATCAGCAAAGAAACATCCTGGAAATACGACTTCTTGTCAGAAAAGACAGAAACCAAAACCTTGCGGTTTTGTTTTAATGATATTAAGTGTATTATTAAAAGGAATTCGTGTCAATTGTAATGAGCCTCACTTGTATAGCTTCCCTGCGCAGTTTCGTTGAGAAGTAGTAGGAAAGTAGAACCGCGCAGTCGTTGACGCAACTGCAAGCTTCATCGCGTGTCATGACGCCTGACTGTCCGCACAGGAAAGCGAGAGGACGGACGTAATGCGCGCGGGCGTGATGTCGCCCGTGTATCGCTCTGCCGCGTACGTGAGACAAACATCTCTGGCCTACGTACTGCTGAGGCGCAGCAACGAGCTCACAGTCTGACTATAGTAGCGCGCTCTGACTTTATCACATAACATTGGCAACTGATCGGAAATGTCACTTAGTGCCTGCAAAACGCTTTATTAATTACAATGCAATGTTGCACTGAAATAAACTATGTTTACTAAAAATTTAAGTTAAACCTAATGCACGTCTAAAGGCGTATTTCTAAAAATTCACCGTAGAAAATATTTTTTAAATTACATGGACTCGGAAATTACTCTTCTCAGTATGAGACTAGTAAAGTCGTTAGACGTAAATGCGTGACGTAAAAAATCGTCACAGGTCACATATACCTCACACAAGTTACTCGCTCCGCAATGGAAATTAATAGTGGCGTCCGCAACACGAAGTTGAAATCATGATTTATGGTTTTCGCACGAGATAGTTTTCCTGATCCTGTACATAGGCTGTGTTCCTCTCGTGTAACTGTAAAAACACATAGCTGTCAGATTTTCAGACAATAACCACAAGTGCACATCATTATTGTAAATATGGATCTTACAGAGACGACAGTTATATTGTCGCTTTTAAAAAAAACATCAGTTAGAGTTGAGCTTTATACGTGATCATCAATGTCTTTTTCCCGCAGTATGCACAATGTTTTCTGCTTAATGAGATGCACACTCACATACAGCGTTCAAATTCGTCCAAGTACGTAAATGTTGTACATGTCTCGGGAAATGACATACGCACGTACACGGGGAAACTAATGGGTGTACTTCTCGCACCCTTACAGCCCATAGGCTACCAAATGTAGTTCATAATTGTCATTCCTAATATTTATTTATCTAAAGAGTGGCATGGAGGCATTAATTTTCGAAAAAAGCCACAGAGAAAAGTTCTTAAGAATATTTACTCTTTAACCTTTAATAATCTAGAAGAGCCGGGATAAATATAATCAGTTTTCTTTGTGATTTGTTATAAACCGGGCGTTGCAATGAATTTATAGTTGATGTGCAGGGCAGTGAGAAAACTGCCAATTTTTTACAATGCAAGGCACGGAATAGTGTAAAAGTTGCATAATAATTAGAAAATTAACTTTTATTCGTATCATTTTTAGTGTTAAAAAAAATTTTCCTCTAATATTTACCAGTTTTAATAATATATTATAGATTGTTTACTGCAACAAGTACTTATTCATTCCTTTCTTAAAACAATTTATATGATTGATTAATAGTAACACTTTCATTGCCATGCGCTTTTCAGCTACAGTTCCTGATGGGTTGATAATTTTAAATCTATGCGCTTACGTTTCAGCTCAGAATCAGTATCTGTTTTCCATCAAAATGCTTTTTCACATTCTTATCAGTTGGCTAGTTGCTGTAAGGGATGCAAATAAGTATGCCTGTCGGAACGTATCAAGTATCGAGCCGAGTGGAGTATGCATATATCCATAAGTACATTCCTAGGTTTGGACACAGCCTAAATGACACTTGAATCGACAAATTTAACATACTGATTATTTGTACGAACAGTCACCTTCGTAGTAGATCATAACCCCAAACTGTAAACACTGAGTCACATTGTAGACCTTCTTGCGTCTAACATATATTTCTCGACTTGTGAACAATAATTTCCTGTCAATTTATTTTCTCATAAGAACGGAATGAAAACGCTACTATGATGTATGACATCATTCATAATTAATATCAAATTTGTAATTGTAATTGCTAACAGTACTCGTATTTTATCATAAACACTTAAATTATAATAAAATAATAAATTAGAATTAAAAATAATAAGAGTTATAAATTTATGGTAATTCATTTTCGCAGATGTAAACAAAACCAAATAGTAGTTGATAACGCTGCAAATTTAAGCGAATACAGAATTCTACGACAGAAACGACACACATGCCATGGTCGCCACTAGTAAACTGTGAGTTAGTGTTCATAGCTGCAACGGAAGCTGATAACTTGCGTGTGACAGACTCGCCTTTAGCAGAACGTGAACGGACACGTTGGTGAGCCGAGGCCAGGGTGATCACCCTTCTTTTGCCGGCTGCAGAACTGGCAACACCACACGGGTGGCGAGGTATTTTAGCTGCTGCATCGTCTGCCGCCTGCTAACTACCATTCGAGATCACTAGCGCTCCTCTGAATCATCCCAAGAACTAACATTCAAAACTGTTCAGACTTTTCCCTATCCTATGGCCGCTTTAGTGTATATCTTTACTCAATGCTATGAGTTCTAATTTGTTAAACAAAATTCCCCCTTCACGGCATATGGCCTGGGATAATAAGAGATGACTACCTCGCCACACGAGCGGCGCGCCTTGTCGTTAAAGCTTCTCGAACAGTCTACTGATGCAGAAGATAGTTGGAAAGCGAACTGATGTGCGAGTCGCACAGAGCTACTGGAACCCACGTAGACTGCGGCTGAATGTCGTGGAACGCGTCCGCTCCGATTCGGTTATATGTCGTGGTGCAGCAGTGTCTGAATTTCTGCCCTGTGAATAGTTGACCAGTTTATCGATTTTCGCTAGGTTGAATTGGGACTGCATTCCGTGATATTTTCTCCAATGGCTCTGCCAGATTTAATACAATTGTAGTGCCGAGCTTCACGTTTATAATTCAGGGGCGGGAATGAAAGTATTACTGCATCCGTTGGCACATATATTTGTTTATAATTAAAACACACTAATATCAGCAATGGTTAGTTTACGCAATCTCTATACTTTCCGACTGTAAAGAAGACGTTGCCACGTACATCACTATTTCACTTACAGCCTGCAACAAACAGTCCCGTTCTACGTTTGTCCATATTATGATGTACCTATTTGTCATACATTTTTTCGATACTCATGAAGTAAGCCAAACCAACTGCTTTTAAAATATACTGTCAAAACAAAGCAGAGATTTTTCAAACCTCAATTGTAACATTTTCTTGAAAAGTTTGCAATAAATAATAATAAACTGCTCTTGTAAATGTGTAATGAAAGTTTTTTTAAAATATAATTCGTTTGATTTCAGGAGAATACGTACTCAACGTATATTCAGGTTATTCTCTTTATTATCCGCATGTAATTATAACATTTTTTTAGTCTTTTTAATGTTTGCATTTGTATGTTTATTTTAGTTGGTAATATTTGAATTTTACGTTGTGTTATTTTTATTTATTTGTTGCTCTCTTTCGATCACAAAAGATAATGGACGAGGACGAAGGCAAAAAAAAAAAAAAATCACAATTCGGACCCTTGCCCATAAAACGTTTTAAAAATCTATGCAGCCTGATCAGACCAACTTTCTATCCTGCTTTCCGAGGAAATAAATGCTTATGACATCACATTCCTGTCTGTGTCAGTGTGTGTATGTGAGTGTTGGTGTGTGTGAGAGCATGTGAGTGTGTGCTTATGTGTGCCCCCTCTTAAAACTTTTGAACGCTCTAACAGAATTTCACCAAACTAGGTACACATATTGTAACTAGCAAGGACGCCTGACTATTAAAATTTTAAATCATACCGTGCGCTTACTTTCAAAATGGCGGTTATGTTAAAATTTAGGTTGATGTGTCATAACTCAAACAACCTATTTTATCCAAAAAAATTATGAAGACAGCATATCATGTATGCATTGAATATAGAAATTGGTATTGTTGTTACGCCATTTTGAAAAGTAGTACTACATGAAAAAATAAGTTTTTACATTGTATCGCCAAAAATACTCAACCAATTCTCGCCAAATTTGGCAAGTAAGTAATACTACGGTAGGCCAAGTACCTGCATGCTATAGGCTATTCATGGTAAAGTGAGAAGTTTTTAAATTCCTACATAAGATATGCTTTTATGAAAGTTGTGTATTCTTCCGCCTCATGTAAAATTCACATTGCCTCAGGTCTGATCATTTTATTCATGCGTCGGTGAAGTGAAAATGTGAAATTATCGGAAAAGTAAATATTTTACAAATTTGCTTATTTTTCTACACCGATGTCCTAAAATGAGAAAAAAAACTACATAAATAATTTGAGGTATCAAAAATGGTTACCCAACACTTTTATTCGACATTAAGATATGGAACTAATTTTTCTCCATCGTTACCAACTTTACTGGGCGCATGTAACTCAGTGCGCCCGCTAAAATATATGCAGGCAGGGGCAGATACTTTTTTCTAAGGTTGACTTAAAAAGTGCTTACTTTATCGTGAGCAGCCGTTATACAAATTGATTAGGCATTAATTTTTAAAATGGCAGCAATACAAATAGTTTAGGTTTATATAGTATATCTAGCATACTTTTCGATAAATTTTGACCAAATTTCGTATGCTGACAGAATCTATTACCCACTAGAATCATATGTGCCAAGTAATAATCACTTTTTCCCCTCCATTTTATAAGATAGCAAGCACCAAATGAAAAAATGAAATTTTTGTAATATCCAGGAAACAATTGACTGAATCCTACCAAACTTAGCAAACAAGTAGTATTCTGACAGGCGATGCAAACTGGCATGTTTTAAGTATGCCAAACACTTGTTTTCAAAATGGCACCATAAAGTTAATTTAGATTGGTATGCTCTATCGTCGAAACCATGTAATCTATTCCAAGTAAACTCTGTATGCTGGCAGTATATATTACAACTATCGAATGTGTCTACACGGAAACACTTTGGTCAACGATTTTGTAAAATAGCCCCTCATTAAAAAAAAAGAAGTTTTTATGACATATATTAGGAAAATTAAAACCAATTCCTTCTAAATTTGGCGAAGAAGTTATACTATGGTAGGCCACATAAATTTATATGTTAATGAGTACAAAACCCTTATTTTCAGAATGGCGACTATAAAAAACCATTTATCAGAGTGTGTTATATCTACGAAACTATGCAAGTTACTTTAACTTTATTTTACATAGCGGCAGTATCTATGACAATCATCGAATGTGCGAATACATAACCTTTTTGTCATCCATTCACAAAGATAGTCTAATAAAAATATGGAGATTACATTTCATATCTCGAAGACCAATGAACCGATTACCACCAAATGTTCCACACAAGTTGTGCTGCAGTAGGGTTTGTAAACTAACATGTTTTAGGTTCGGTAAGTCTTTTTTAATAACATTAATATAAATTATCATGATAAGTATGTTATATCTATAAAAAATTCAACTAAATCATACCAAATTTTGTACACTTGCAGTATTCAATAATAGCATAAATAATGCACACAGAGGTTCTCTTTTGTTGGCCTTTTTGCAAAATAGAGCCAGGTGAGAAAATTCAACTATTTCCCATACTTCCGGAATTATAGAACTAATTTCCACCTAATGTTGCACACCATTATTATTGCTACAGAATTCCATGTGAACTTACATTATTAAATTGGAGCCAGGCACTGATTTTTTAAATTGTGGCTATATAAATATTCTGATTATACTACAATGTATATTAAACAATAAAAAAAAGTATCATAATATATAAAACGTAGTATTAAAACATGCCATAAACGTTGCGAAAATATATTTTAATACAGTAGAGCCTATTAGGATTAACTGGTGGCGAAAATCGTTATTTCATAAATTGCAGTCTGTTCAAATAATAGCTTATTATTTAATGACACATAAATTAATTATATATACACGTCACACAAATAAACACTATTAGATCATGTGCAGTACAGAAGCATGTGATTTTGGCTTAAAACTTGTAGGGTGGTCATCATGAGTTCTGTAGTTGAGCAGAATGGTGCAGGTAGCGACAGTTATGTCCAGCACAGTACACACGCAACAAGAAATGCAGCACCGTTGACACTTTACTTTGGCTCTCAATGCCGATAAACCGCAGTGCAGTAATGAACCAAGCGAGGGGGCGCACTGGGATATATTTTACCGCGCATTCGGGAAGACCTGGGTTCCAATCCCGGACCGCCCGTCCTGATTTCGGTTTTCCAAGGGGAATACTGGAAAAATTTCTTCCTGTATAGGTCGTAACCGATTCCTTAACCATTATTGCCGGAGAGAGCGAAGTGAGGTGAGTATGGAGCAACGCCAGAATGAAAGGGGCGGGATAAACGGGAGATTCTTGAGAAAACCCACCGACCAGTGGCATTGTCCGGTACAATGCCCACATGCAAATATCCGGGAACGACCCTGTTGGGAATCGAACCAGGTTCTCCTAGGTGGGAGGGGAATAATCTAATCACTACACCACCGCGGAACCTTACATTGCTGTCGATGAGTAATTCAGATTTAACTACCAAAGTTTTTTTGACGGCTAGATAAGCGAACTGCTTGTGATAATAATACGAACACTCGTAGATTACCACATTTCGTAAAATAAAAACCAAAGTGAAATTTTTTTTTTTATGTAATTAAATTATTGTACCATGGAATAAATTTGTAATATTAGTGTGAAAGAGAAATTGTTCTTTGTAAGAGAGCATGCTAGTAATGAGAGGGGTTCTCATCGTGTTGAGAGAGCAGGCCGGCAGGCAGGGCGAGGAAGGTGAGAGAGGCATGCCGCGATGTGTTTATTAGCGGTGGCGGGCGGCTGTTATCAGCGCCCGTCTGAGTGGTCCAGCGCCCCATTAGTCTATCGCCGAGTGTCTGGCGGGGTAAGTGTGTCGCTTATCGCCCACAGGAGCCGCTCGCCTAATGGCGCCTCAATTAAGTCGAGTCTCCGGGACACCGCCCGCCTGCCCAGATACCACACCACCCTCTCCTAGGTTAACTATCCCTTGTCGACACGCCACCCTTCCCCTTGCTCATCCCAGCACTGGCTTCTATTACATGCCTTGCTCTTCACTTACCACCTTCCCCTTGCACACTGCATTCACGTCGTTTGTAGCAGCTCTTCTACACTGTATTACATATATACTTCAGGTATGCCTTTAAAAAATACCCATTTACTGGCTGTAATACAAAACATTAAATTACTGTTTATTTTAACAAATATCCTTTTATTCACAAATTAAATTACTATTCCAAATATTTCAAATAAGGAATTGTATTGATGCGTGTTGTACTTAAGCTGAAAAAAACTTGTTTCGTTATCACAACCAAAACGTTGTACGCTTTGTATTCGATAGTAAGTTATATGAGCCAATATAGAGCACTATATCGGTTTACGTATCAGTTACTTCCAGTGAAGGTCACTACCGGTTAAATATAGCGTTCCTTTGCAACATCTGGGCAGAGTATACGTAGTTGCCACTTATCAGATACTCCAACCTTGTTATCATTTATCAAAATTAACGCCGATAAATACTTTTACCAGGTTTTTCAATCGTACACTTGCTATATATTATACAGCGAATTAATTTTGGTATATTACTATTTTCAGTCACTACGAGATTCGGATAAATGCTGTACGTTTGCAAACCTTACAATCCAAGTGTATTCTTTGTGAAATTTTACTAAACTCTATTCATAGTGAACCAGCTGTATATATTATAGTGTTGTGTTATTATTTAAGTAACTAATTTACGTTTTACGACCATATATTTTATGTACATGATATTTCAAAAGTGATGGTCAAAAATGTAGGGATGAGACGTACAAATAAAGATAAGAAAAAAAAAAGTAAATTAAAAAATTTGCAAACATGACTGCGTCAAAAGCAAACTGAAAAAACTGAAACAAGTACCTATAAATTTCGGATAGAAAATCTTTTGCCATTGGCTTGAAATGGCCACGAATCTCAGCCTTTTGGGAGTGACTGCTAAGGGAAATAAAATGACGTAGGCTCTCTAAAATTCATGGTATCAAATGGTAACATGCAGTCGGAGGCTTAAATGGGTTATATGCATTCACAGATTGAGCAGAAATGTCTGGAGCTATCAAATGGTAACATGCAGTCGGAGGCTTAAATGGGTTACATGTATTCACAGGTTCAGCATACATGTATGAAGCCTCCGGAAGCGTATTTGCTCGACGAGTAATTTTAATATGAAAGTTTTTCCAGTTCCTGCACCACCAGTTATAAATACTCGCATGGGATCGCCCGTGTCACCATGAAGTAGTTATTCGCTACTTTGGTAAATAGTTCTCGCTGCTGAATATTTAACGATGTTACTGCAGTTTGGTACTGCTGGTCCGACATGTCGACATCAGAGGGCGCCTCCTCGAAATCATCAACAATGACATGCTCGTCCTCAACAAGCACGCGGTCTATGGTATTATTTATAAGATCTTCATATATATTCTGATGGACATACTCTTCAGCCAGATTTTTAGCTACTACTCGACTTATAGCTTGTTGAATCTTAGTTTCCCAAACAGCAAAAGCTTCCCTCATTCGTTCCCCCTTGCAGTGGTCGTAGCTGACTGCGTTTTGCAACACAGCCGCCTTTTGCTGCTTCAAGGTCGTGCACTAACTCACTTTCAGCCCTAAATGGAACACGTGTAACCAGCAAAGAATCATAATATTCTCGCTGGGTCACCGTCACTTCATACCAAACGGCAAACTCTCCTAGACTGAGATGTTCTAGATTAAGAGGCCTGCAAACGCATATGTCATAAATATTTTATAAGGTTCCGAAGAATCAGCGTCAATTGTAAGCATGGGATACCTCTCTTCCGGAATACGAGAATTGTCGAAAACACACTTTCGTGAACTATACATTAGCTTGAGGTGACATAAACGGAAGGCACACTCACAAGCTGAAAATTCACGGTGGGTTAGGTTTGTACCGTAAGAAACGGTTTGATGGAAATAGGTCTATTAGTTCCTGAGATATGGCACGAAAACTAAATTTTCGTGTTTGGTGCTATCGTAAAAAATTGCCTAGAAAATAGAACCTTTTTTTATATACGATGCAAATAATAGATACTTTCGCCATACAAAGTCTGGTTCAATTCCGTTAAATTGATATATATATATATATATATATACATATATATATATATACATATATATATATACATATATATATATCTGTGTGTGTGTGTGTGTGATGGTCAAAAATGTAGGGATAAGACTTAGAAATGAAGAGAAGCAAAAAAGGTCGGGTAAACATGGGTCCGGAAATGAACCGTTTACGAGATAATGGCATGTGTGTGCTGGTTGGGCCGCCAGTGACCTCCCAGCGCCTGGATGTGTACTGCGACAATGCTTTGTTTACAGGGGCAATGGACATGCGCCTTACTATACCGCCCTCTCCGCACACACTATCCGGCCTATATCGCATTGCGTGAGCCTTAGTACTAAACAACACACTGGCAGTGTGTCGTGAACATTGCGCATGGAAGGTCTGTGCAACAGTACTAACAGAAGCGTGATTTACTTGTGCAAAGGTGTTGTGAACACGGGCCACGATTACAGCAGCGCAGGTATTCACTTAATGTACGGCAAAGACAACGACAGCGCAGTGTTTCCTCACAGAAGGCATCAGGACAGGCGAACATTCATCAGGATCCATCAACGCCTTCGAGAAAATGGGTTCTTCACACACCAACAACGACCAGGTAGACTGCGCTCCATAGCTCCTGGTGTAGAAGAACGTGTCTCAGATCGTTTAGATGTAAACCCAGGAACTTCGACTAGGAGGGTGGCTGTGCAAGAGAGATTAAGTGCAGGCTGTGTGTGGCGAATCTTACACATCCAGTTGCTGTATTCATACCATATGCACTGTGTGCAAGGTCAGAAGAACACAGACTATTTCCCAGATAGAATTTTTGCCAGCAGATACACAACCAGTGAGCCCTAGAACCCCAGTTATTAGCCCACTTCCCGAAGGAAAGAAATGCTTATGAGATCACTTTCCTGTCTGTGTGTCTGTGCGTATCTATGCGTGTGTCTGTGTGTGTATGTGTGTCCCCCTTTCAATTTTTTTAATGATTCAATCGAATCTCCCCAAACTTGGCACACATATAATCTTAGTAAGGACACCTTACTTTTAGAGCTTTCTTCCACGCCAAACACATACTTTCAAAATGACGGCTATTTAAAAGTTTTGGGTGATATGTCATATCTCAGGAATCATTCAAACTGATTAAAACCAAATTTTGTGTAATGGCAAGGAAATTGTGTAAACAATAAATTTCGAGATGGATATTGTTGTTGGTCCGGAATTTTGTAAGATAGCACCAATTGAAAAAAAATTAAGATTTTGCATTAGATATCGAAAACTATACAACCAATTCTAATCCAATTTGGCATGTAAGAAGTAATATGGTAGACTNGATTTTGCATTAGATATCGAAAACTATACAACCAATTCTAATCCAATTTGGCATGTAAGAAGTAATATGGTAGACTATGTAGACGTAAGTGATTGAATTTGATTAGTTATTTATTTTAAAAATGAAGCCATACAAATGTTTTAAGTTTATTTGGTATATCTGCCTTACTATTTAAACAATTCTGACCAAATTACGTATACTGAAAGTATATATTACAAGCGTCATATAAACCAACCAACAAATAACCACTTTTGTAGACCATTTTGGATAATAGCGCCATACGAACAAATAATTATATAATTAACCGATACCTACCAAATTTGTAAAACAAGTAGTACTGATTTATATGATGTTAAATTTTATTTTTGAAGCATGTGAGACACTTATTAACAAGGTGNTGTAAAACAAGTAGTACTGATTTATATGATGTTAAATTTTATTTTTGAAGCATGTGAGACACTTATTAACAAGGTGACAGCCATATATCAATTTTTAGCTTATAATGCTATTTCGTCGAAATATGAAATCAATTACAACATATTCTTGTGTGCTGGTATTAGACATTACTGCTACCAACTTTATCTACATGGATCATCTTTTATACGCCATTTTGTTAAGATAGAGCCATGCAAAAAAATTAATTTTTAATGTCATACCTCGGGAAAGAATCTACAGATTCCTTCCAAATGTATAAAAATTGTAGCTCTGTATATTTTACTAACGAAACAATTCCCCACTTAATTTTTTTATGCTGGCAGTACCTATTAAAACCATAAAATTTGTATACGGAGCGCCTTATATTTCCGCTACTTTGTAATATATCCTCTACAATAAAAAAAAACAATTTTTTTTTTCATATCATGGGAAACAATCAAACCATTCTTACAAAATTTGGTGATGTTGCAGTGTGGTAGGCCATAATAATAAATGTCTTTTTTTTTTAAGTATGGCACGCTTATTTTCAAAAAGGCGGCTATGAAATCATTTTAGTTTTATGGGTGATATCTACGAAACAATGTAATCTATTTTAACTCAACTTTTTATATTGACGGTAGATATACAATAGTCTAAATTGCTATTACTTTACTTTTCTGTCCTCCATTTATGGCGGTTTTATGCCATGTCTCGAGGACCAATCAACCGATTCCCACCAAATTTAAAAGTGAAACATTACAAATAAATTTGTCCCAAATTGTGAACACCATCAGCGCTACAGAAGACCATGCAAATTTTCATGTCTTATATGGGCGAAAGAACGCTGTACAACGTGGCAGCTTCATAAATAATTTAAGTAGTTTTGTCATAAATATTAAACAATTTAACCAAATTTCTATGTAGAAAGTTTGCATTAGAAGCATCGTATATAGAGCCTCTTTTTGTGACAATTTTTTACCTTAGTATTAAATAAGAAAATAATGTCTTTTATGGTATATCTCAGAGACAAAACAACCGATTTCCACCAAGTTCTTCCCACAAGTAGCGCTACGGTAGGCCATATAAACTTACATGTTTTATGTGCCTTAGTCACTTATTTTCAAGATAAAGGCCCTGCTAATATTTTATGTTTGTAAACCCCATCATTCAAAACATTAAACTGATCAAATCCGAAGTTGGGGCTCCTAATCTGACCTCCGTAATGCAGTTGATTGTATAACTTGCTTATAGTACGAGGTTTTCTGGGTACAAGTCCGGGATAAGACCTGTGTGTATTTTTAATTGTCTCACTACTGTTACCTACGTTTCTGGTTTCATTTCTAAAGTTATTGCTTTCCAAGATAAGTCAAGTCCTTCCTACCAACTCAGCTTTTAAGAAATTATTTAATAATTAATTGCTCTCATATTGTGGAAAGTAGGCTGATTTGTTATATCAGTAACTTCTTGTTAAACAGTGTGTTGTGTACAGATGAAGCTGGGTTTACCCACGACGTAATTTGTAATTTCCACAACTGTAACGTGTGGGCCACAGTCAAACCTAATGCAGTGAAACATATACGACAACAAACGTTCTCGTCTAATGTCTGGGTAGGAATACTTGGTGACTCTCTAATTTCCTACAATGCAGGCTAAATGGAGAACGGTACCTGCGCTTACTGCGGGTCGATCTTCCAACGTTGCTCGACGATGTGCCATTGCAGCAACGCCAGTGCACAATGGTGCACCAGCACACTTCCTTCTACGTGCAAGACGATATCTAAACAGACGCTATGGTGACCGGTGGATAGGCATGGGAAGATCTTTACCGTGAATTCCTTGACTACCGTATTAAAATCTCTTTCAAATTTTGTTTATGAAGTTATGCCAAAAGCCTAGTTTACAATACAGCAGACATTGCCACACCTGAAAAATTGCAGCATCGGACTGTACTGGCTTTCCAGCAAATAAAGAATGAGGCCGGATTGCTCCACCACATCCGCGGGTCTTTGCGGAGACTGTACAGGTGCATTCAAGTGCATGGTCAGCATTTTGAACACCTACTGTAAACTGCTTCAGTTAAAATGTTCATACTGTACGCTCAGTGTCATAAAAACAAAGGATTCTTCGCTCACCCAAATCCTCCAGAATTATACTGAAGCAGAAATTCTTGCAGTTAGAAAATATGATCCTGACTAGTATGTCTTGGCCACTTTATCATGCATAGTGTCTAGCTCCCCGGTACACACCGGGAAGTTACCACTGATTTTCAAGTTACTCTGCTATTGTTTCCCAGACTGTAACCCTTTCAGACCGACTTTACTTAACGGTTTCAGGTGATGCATACAAGATAATATTTATGTGTGCGGTACATAAGACGACATAACACGTGTAAACTTCTTTCGTTGAAACAACCACTGAACTGTAGGCTTGGTGTTCGGCTATAGCGATATGGACCCGTAAAAACCTAGGCCAAGACCAGCAGCACGATTTGTACATCAGTTACCCACGTGGAAGATTATTGGACACAGTCTGGCAGTGTACAGTGCCAACCAAAAATATAATCATTCTGTGCGCTATGTGTACAATCGTGTAGACTGGGTCTGAAAGTGTTAGAGGCAGACGAGGCAATCATTTGGTTACATAGATGTTCAGATGTTTCTGAAGTCACCAAGATGGAGCTTCAAGGTCGCGTGGGCTATTTTCATGTTTATCCTGTTTCTTGAAGCGAGCAGAAGGGTTTGCATTTATTAAAAGACGCAAAGGTTTAGCTCAGTTACAGTAAAGATAATTATAATAATAGTATTATATATTTTTTTAAATGTAGAAGTTAACTTACACATAACTGCATCATTTCTGCGCAAACACAAATGTATCAAACGAATTAAGTTTTGCCATAAAGTGGCGTATGGTGAACTGTTGCAACAAACACTGATATTGACTTCCTACAATACCTGGTTGTTGCCTGTTTCACACATCAACCACTAAACAGTAGTTGTGCGTGTTTAATGCGTGTTTGCCGTCCTCTCGTGACTAACCACAATACGTTCAGATCTCCACCGTGGTTACTAGTTCCATCTGCGTGCTACGGCAGGGTACAGTNCTCGTGACTAACCACAATACGTTCAGATCTCCACCGTGGTTACTAGTTCCATCTGCGTGCTACGGCAGGGTACAGTTGTGGGCGAACACATCGTAACTTGCAACATTCCAACACACGACAGTGATGCTCGTGGATAACTGTAATTATGGATCAAACACACATAACTTGACGTTATAAATATTCAATTAATGTAACATAACAGACAAAATTAGAAAACGATATTGTAAGAAGTTTAGTAAATCCACTGCGCAGCGACTTAGAACCGGTCAGCATTCTGACCAAGTAGAGAAAAAAAATTATAATCAGAGACAAGGGAATATCTTGATTTAAATGACGAGTAGGCTAGATCCTACAGTCTCGTGAGTACTCGAGCAGCATATATCTGTCCATTGGCTACTGTGCCATAGCGTAGCCAGGTCCACAGAGAGAGAGAGAGAGAGAGAGAGAGAGAGAGAGAGAGAGAGAGAGGGAAACACCCAGAGCAGGCAGCGTAGGTTCGGTACTTATATCCTGTCGGGTTTCTTATTGACACGGTTCGATTGAAAGAGCGATTTAAATCTACACGTTATTGAAAATATGTCCTGTTGTTAATTAATGAAACTGTACGACCTCTGGTACTTGGCCACGATAGAATAGGTGGTTAACGGTAAACTGACAACTTTTGAAATCAACGTTGTAAAAGAAAAATTACTATCCTAAGTGCAAGATTTGAATATAAACTATTCACTTCCTTCGTCTACACAGCCATGACAGCAGCAAACTGTGAAAAACAGTTTTATTACTGAACGTCATATAATGGTTAAATCAGTACTCAGTAAAATTGTTATTTTTTACTGTCCTTACACGCAAGAGCGTTATTTGGCATTTCAGACCTCGAGAATATCGGGTTGAATATACAAGCATAATGTTACAATTTAGTTGATTCTGTTAGGCTGATAAATAATACGTTATTAAAAATAGCATAGATTATTCTGTGCCAACAACATAAATGAAAAACAGGTGTAGCCATTGCATTAAGTATCCCTGAGATAATTTTGTGAGAGCAAGAGGTTTCGTAATTGTTGCATGTTTTTGCCCAATTTTAAATTATTCAAATACTCAGTGCTCTCTTCATAATATTTTCGATGAATGTATGGTTGAAATAAAAATCTGGACCACAAGTCATATATAGTTTTTTGAATAATTTTTTTATTAGAGCTATTAATATGTATTTGTCGGTTTTCTTCAGTTATTACCTCTTATATAACAAATTTAAATTGATATTTGTGTATGTTAACTGTCGTTGACAACCAGCTGTTAGTGTGGTTATTGCAACATTATAACTTTACTGTATTGACTGTAATAGCTTAAATTACGTAGTTTGCATAAGCCTGTTATGGCTGTGTAGCATATTCCACAAGTTATTTTATAACAAGAAGTTCCAATCATGGTTGTTATTAGGCATTCAGTTAATTATTTGTAAATAACTTTCAATATTTCCGCAAAAAATTATTGTTAAAAATTTAAAAATTATTTTGATCTGGTATTGGGTAGTGTTGTTAAGTGCACTTTCTTTATTTTAAATTTAGCATTCACCCATTGTTCAACGTAATTACTAAATGAATCATTTTGATGGAATAATAAAATGCATGTGAATACTTATAGTGTCCTGGAAGACTTCTGATCGTAAAAATAGTTGGCTAAAATAAGTGGTTTATTTTACATCAATAAGTAAGGAAAACGGGGACTTTATCGTTTATTTGGAATTTTCCTTATTGCAGGTCCAATTTACAGTTAGGTATTTTAATTTGATTGGTAATCCATCATGCTTATAGCTGGCTTCTACAAATAGAGCTTTCGTGTAGTTTAAATTGTTATTATGAACGGCACATTTGTGTGCAAAATACAGAACACCTATAACAGAAAAACGCAAAAATGAAAGACCAGTCATTAAATACATTCAGTGAAACTAGTTAGAATGAGCACAGTTCATATTAAATAACTGGTTTGCTGTGAATTGAATACTTTGAAAGTCCTCTCAACTCATTGAGTACGAGTCCTTCTACAACATGTAGAAATTAAGTGTGAAACTTATAGCAGTATGGGGGTTATACGTTTTTCAGAAGAAATGCACAGTTGTTAGAAACCTAAGTGTGTTAACAACTAAAAAATCTTACTCAAAGATGTATAAAATGATGAGAATGCAGATTTCAGATACAGCCATTTTAACCACATTACACTTTTATGATCAGCCGAGACTATTAACACTGATTCACTGTTAACTCTTAAAACTCCAGATAATACTTAAATTATACAAAATTACAGGTAGCAATATTTTTTGGCAAAAGTGCTCACATAATCGCGAACCTTTCGAACAGTTCATATACAGTCATTATGCAACTAGGAAAATTTTCGGTTAAAAATACTTGATAGCATAAGATGGCGAAAGACAGTCAGAAAGATGGTAATGAATGTTCGCGGTTGCCTGAGCAGCTGCTTAAGATCTACCTTTGTGTCCTTTCACCACAAGTGAAATTAAGATTACAATGTGCTCGATTGCTTTATTAATGCGTCAATCAAGAGCAAATGTGAGATTAAGAACGTAAATAGTTACTCTATTTAAAATGTCAACTCTTACTGTTATGTGCATTGCTAAGTACCAACTAAATTAAATTAACTTGGTTACTACACATTAAAAAATCACTGCAACATAACGCCGTTTAAACAAATAACTACTTTTCCTACATCGTTGTTGAATAACCGGGAGCACGGCAGTCACTATGTTCGTTAAAATATGTGCAGATTTTTTTAAAAAATGTTTTTAATTTAGAAAAAAATTTAACGACTAACCATCTATTATGTGTTGTACATGTGTGTGTGTGTGTGTGTGTGTCGCTCACCCTCTATATATCTATATATATACATTCACACACAGACAGAATGTTCGGAAATTAAACGCCCAAACTAAGGGGAGGTGATTCCTAATGACAAATAATGTCAAAAACATTTAGGATACCGTATACCTAAACGGAATCTTAAAGGAGATATCAGACTGAATATTGGGTTTTGAAAACGTATTTTCGCCGAATGCTTTGTACAACGCCTACCAAGTCCGCAGCAGAAAGGTGACTTATGCTTCCCGCGTTGCAGGGACACATGCGTAATGCCGGCCGTCCACGGTCCATGCGCACTGTTCGAGTTAAGGAAGCGGCACATCAGCACATCGACGGCGTGATTACCACTAGTACATGCTCCATGGCACATCAAATGGGCATGTCCACTTCAAACTTGTGGGACGTACTGCGGGTAAATCGCCACCATTCCTACCGCTGTCAAAAAGTAAACAACATTATGCGGAAATATGAAGAAAAAAAACGCAATTTTCACAAACACCATTTACCCATAATTATTACCAATTTTAATTAGTATTCCGTTTAGGTATACGGTGTCCTATATATTTTTGACTTTATTTTTTTATAAGGAATCACCTCCCAAATATCCAACGTATATATATATATATGCACATACACACGATAATCATTAACAAAAATGAAAAATTCCTTTACAGAAAATCAGTGCAGGATCAACATCATGAGTAGCCAGTCCGATTCCATTCGGTACTAGGATAATTCAAAATTTCTTATTTCCTAAGGAACGCAACGCAATTTCTTAAATCCAAGTGATCGACATTATTAGAGCTGTAATTTTCACAGTATTTGAAAACACATTAAAAAAAGAATGAATTTTTCTGTTTAAAAACTTTTGTAAGTAGATAGAAATAGTACGTCCGATCACATATGGTATCTAGTAGATGACCAGAGGACTAACCTTGACCTCTGACCATGAACTTGAGCTTGACTTCTATCCACCAGATTCTTGATGCTCTGTCTATATATGCTGCCATATTGTTTCTACGATTTTACAGTTAATGCTCTGTCATTCAACCTTGGTACCTCCTACTCTGTCAATCGTTTACATGGCATCTGGCAGAGGACCAGAGGACTAGCCGCTATTGTCATTCCATATTGTAACTTCCTGCACTATAATTCCTTCAAAAGGCATCTGGCAGATGACTAGAGGACTAGCCTCTCTTTTCTTCCCACGCCGCCATCTTGGGATTTTCCATTTTAAATTTCTGTAGTTCCACCTTGGGTCGTGGCCGCAATCTTGGGAGCCAGTATACTGCCATATTGGATGTCACCTCGTGCACTAAAATTTCAACCTTGATACTTGACTTTGACCTTTTCCTCCATTCACCAGGTACTTCATTCCCTGGCATTCCATGCCATCATATTGTTTCCAGAATTTTCCACTTCATGCTCTGCCATTCCACCTTGGAACTCCTGCTTTGCCATTCCTTTACATGACATCTGGCAGAGGACTAGAGGACTAGCAGCCATCCTCATTTCATACAGCCATCTTGTAATTTTCCAATTTCCTTATCTTTAAGTCTACATTGAGCCATGACCACCATCTTGGGAGCCAGCCCACCATCATATTGGATGTCACCTCATACACCACATATTCCACATAGCCATATTGTTTCTACAATTTTCTATTTTCCTGCTCTTTCATTCCACCTCATGCTCTGGCATTCCTTCTCACTTGCTCCCTCTTACCCAAAGTAAATATAGTCTGCTGTTGGCTGCCATATTGGATATCAGTAGGCTGCCATCTTGTTTCGTCTGCTGCCATCTTGGTTCTCATATGATCTGCCAGATGGTGCTAGCCGCCTTCTTGTTGCCCACCAGGGGCACCATATTGGTTCCCCACTGTCTGCTAGGCAGCTCTAGTGTCGCTTGATGTTTTCATAGGCTGCTAGGAGCGTTGGTGTCGGCTGGAGGTTAAGGGCGATGTTTCATGTGCTGTATGCAGATACTAACATCCATCGATTTGATATGGTTTAATACAGTATAAAAAGCTGTGTAGGTGAGGAGCGGCAAACTGCCAGACCTTGGATTGGTGCAGATGCCCTAGTTGACTGCGTCACCAGGACATCGGTGCCAGTACAGGTCTAAATGATGTATATATAATAATAACAATTGGGATGTTTATTCGAGAGGTAATAAAAATATAAAGCACGAGATATCATTAGGTTGTAAGCATAGCTATGCATAAATCACGAACCACTCAGGTTAGGTCCTCGAAATTATGTATGAATGCACCCTAATAACTGACTTGTGTTAAACCCCCCAGAACTTGTAAAGGTATAGTAAGCTTACATTTGCAAAATATTAGTGTTACATTAATGAAAATCATTATCCTTGCATCAATGTGTCATATTAATAATGAGATGTTTGTAAGCATGGCAAGTACTCTTTAATTTTGCTAATAATATTTTTGTCTTTATACATGTACACATAAATAATAAGTATATAAGTTTTTTTTNGTACTCTTTAATTTTGCTAATAATATTTTTGTCTTTATACATGTACACATAAATAATAAGTATATAAGTTTTTTTTCTGTATTGCAATGCAAATTATGAAATGGCAGAGTGCTTCCCACACCTACATTAAAAGCACCTGTGCCTACACGCTGTGGTGAGCAGTACCATTAGCTTTCACTATTTCAGTTTCTACAACACACATTCCAGTGATGGCAGCATGACACATTTATCACAGACCAGGAAGTCTGAGCAAGTGCTTGGATACACACTGCTCAATACTATTGGCCCANGTATACTGCCATATTGGATGTCACCTCGTGCACTAAAATTTCAACCTTGATACTTGACTTTGACCTTTTCCTCCATACACCAGGTACTTCATTCCCTGGCATTCCATGCCATCATATTGTTTCCAGAATTTTCCACTTCATGCTCTGCCATTCCACCTTGGAACTCCTGCTTTGCCATTCCTTTACATGACATCTGGCAGAGGACTAGAGGACTAGCAGCCATCCTCATTTCATACAGCCATCTTGTAATTTTCCAATTTCCTTATCTTTAAGTCTACATTGAGCCATGACCACCATCTTGGGAGCCAGCCCACCATCATATTGGATGTCACCTCATACACCACATATTCCACATAGCCATATTGTTTCTACAATTTTCTATTTTCCTGCTCTTTCATTCCACCTCATGCTCTGGCATTCCTTCTCACTTGCTCCCTCTTACCCAAAGTAAATATAGTCTGCTGTTGGCTGCCATATTGGATATCAGTAGGCTGCCATCTTGTTTCGTCTGCTGCCATCTTGGTTCTCATATGATCTGCCAGATGGTGCTAGCCGCCTTCTTGTTGCCCACCAGGGGCACCATATTGGTTCCCCACTGTCTGCTAGGCAGCTCTAGTGTCGCTTGATGTTTTCATAGGCTGCTAGGAGCGTTGGTGTCGGCTGGAGGTTAAGGGCGATGTTTCATGTGCTGTATGCAGATACTAACATCCATCGATTTGATATGGTTTAATACAGTATAAAAAGCTGTGTAGGTGAGGAGCGGCAAACTGCCAGACCTTGGATTGGTGCAGATGCCCTAGTTGACTGCGTCACCAGGACATCGGTGCCAGTACAGGTCTAAATGATGTATATATAATAATAACAATTGGGATGTTTATTCGAGAGGTAATAAAAATATAAAGCACGAGATATCATTAGGTTGTAAGCATAGCTATGCATAAATCACGAACCACTCAGGTTAGGTCATCGAAATTATGTATGAATGCACCCTAATAACTGACTTGTGTTAAACCCCCAAGAACTTGTAAAGGTATAGTAAGCTTACATTTGCAAAATATTAGTGTTACATTAATGAAAATCATTATCCTTGCATCAATGTGTCATATTAATAATGAGATGTTTGTAAGCATGGCAAGTACTCTTTAATTTTGCTAATAATATTTTTGTCTTTATACATGTACACATAAATAATAAGTATATAAGTTTTTTTTCTGTATTGCAATGCAAATTATGAAATGGCAGAGTGCTTCCCACACCTACATTAAAAGCACCTGTGCCTACACGCTGTGGTGAGCAGTACCATTAGCTTTCACTATTTCAGTTTCTACAACACACATTCCAGTGATGGTAGCATGACACATTTATCACAGACCAGGAAGTCTGAGCAAGTGCTTGGATACACACTGCTCAATACTATTGGCCCACTTCAATTACAGTCACAAAAATAGATTACAATGACACATTAACCACAGACCAGGATGTCGGTGGGCAGCCAAGAGTAGGTAATAACCTTATAAATAAAACCTTTGCTTCTGAAAAAAAAAGTAATAATTTGAATTGTTGCTCGTAAAGGGAAATTATTTATTGTAGTTAGTTTGCTCAATATAATATTCTGCTCCCCACCAATACGATCTGAAGTCCAGTATTCTGTTCTTACCATCTTCTTACGACTAGCAGAGATTTGCTGTAAAAAAAAATCATTATTTATCTGTGATTACATTCTTGTCAATCAAACAATTTTTTTTTTTGATCTGGAAACTCAATTCAGCGCAGTTAGGGTTTATTGCCTTTTCGTTTCAGAACTTTTTCTACAAGGTAAGGGTCGGAAAATTTCGTGAACTGTATTTCCTCACTATAAAAGCAGCCCCAAATAACGTGGCCATCCAGGTATTTGAAATTGTAGGTAAGGGGTTCATAATGACGAACTTTGACAAATCTGTACAATTCGTTGACTTTTTCTCTGTATATTCTATGTCAAATGTCCCTTTTACTTTTGAAATGTGTTTGCAGTCTTCAATATTAGCTTTTGGCTTCCGTATATCAACAATTTTTTCATTTTTGTAAATTGTTTGTAGCAATGAATTGTCTTTTACATCTAAGGGAACGCATACATATTGTATGGTGTATTTCGTGGTTTTACTCGGAAACCAGTTCTGGTAATATTCCCAACAACTTGAAGCTTCCTTCTGCTTAGATTGTTTCCAAATCTTTTTCAGAGTACAATTATACTTTTGGACAACAGCACACTTCATACCACTATGTGTATAATAATTATTGATCTGGTGTTTCTTCATTAGATGTCGGAATTCTCGGTTATAGAACTCGCATCCAAGATAGTTTTGCAGATTTTTTGGTGGAACTTTGTCATCCAAAACGAGTTCCATCGCTTTAGTAACATCTTTAACTGGTGTTATTTTGACTGGTACAGAAAAAGCGAACTTGCTATAGCAATTGATTGCAGTCAGCATATACTTGAATCCTTTGTTTATATGGGCGTATGGAATAATTATGACCAAATCTGCCTCGTTTAAAACATGCAATCCTAACACCATCACTTTGCATTCCGGATAGTCCTATCTAGCAGGCTTTTGCAGTTTGCTACCGATTTCTGCCCCAATCATCGTATGTAGCCTCCTTCATGCAATTCCTCCAGAAATATTAGTAATTTTGATAATGTGGGAATTCTATCCAATTCTTTGTGAAGCAATCAGCAGCCTCAATCTGTCACCGAGTTCGTTAACATCATCCCAGTATACATACTCTAAATGATGTCCATCTTCGATTTTTGCCAGCAGACAAGAACCAGACGGTATGTTAACCTCTGGAACAGAGGTGAAATAATGCTGAATTTTGCATGATCAGTAAGTATCCTTATACTCATTGCTCGATGGATCGTTATCTTTTAAATGTGCACTGGCTAGTTTGAACAGCCTCCTGTACCGTCACAGAGCAGCTTGTAGTCTGATGAATAATTCGTAAAGGCAGGGGACTACACACAGAGATTCATTTCCGATTTGAATTTCACTATTTGGGGAAAAAAAATTCCTCGTTTCCCAGAAACCATTTTTAATTTCTGTTATTAACTCCATATGTTCCATCACTGAACTGAGGTGAATACATTGCTAGGCAATCATGAGCATGTACATTTCGAGTATTATCTCGATCTTTTAACACTTCAAAACTGGCAATGGAATATCGTCTTCATCCACCACTTCTTCTACATACAGTTTGCGCTTTTGTTTTCTCCCCTGCTGCCGTATGGCTTCATGAGATTCTTTCTTCAATGCGACAGGTGTAACTACAGATTGCAAATTATGAAGTCGAGATTGAACAGTATAAAAGCATTCTCCAAAACCTTGTCATGTTCCAAATGTGCTGGTATGGCCAACAAATATTTTCTGCACACATTTCATATAGTGCGACGTAATTAATCAGCCACGTTCTCCATTGTACGAAATACAAAACAGTAATGGGCACAGATTATATATATTATTTTACTGTTTAGGTGAAGTCTTTGGTTTTGGATGAAATGCTGCTGTTGGCCGAGGTGCATTACATGTAGGGATAGCAGCAGGTCGTATGGAGGTCGGCTTGATGTTGTTTTTGAAATTTTCTTCTAATTTTGTTATGTTCTACATAATCGCATCTCGGATATGACTACAGTGTTTCCATACTTTCTCATCATAATTCATGGCAAACATAGCACTAATAATCTTGCTGGTTATTCTTTCTTCTTTAGCAGCAATTTTCGTATCTAACATAGATAGTTTGCTTATGCCTTCATCCAATATACTAGTTAGGCTTCTGTTTAATCAACTACGATAATGAACTACCTGTCTCTTACATGTAACCAACTACCTGCAGCGAAAATGGCTGATTTGGGAGTCGAAGCAGACTATAAAATACCACTTTATTAAGGTGGAAAATTCGAAGTATGTATCACATTGCCCATGCTGTTAGGTTTCGCAAAGGATTATAGGCATGTAATTATTAATTCCAAACAAGAATGTGTTATTCTCTTAGCCAAAACACAAACTAATGCGATCCAGGATGTTGCTGTTGGACCAGAAGATACGACACTGTTGGTACATTCCATTGTAAGGATACTACCTCATGTGCAATTAAAAATGTCGGAGCGTGTAAAGATTTTGAAATACATCGAGAAGGGACGAATTTCGATATTGATTTCCGAACATGGAGTTAGGAAACTTACCCGAGTGTGCCGATCTCCATTAGTGAAAATTTGAAAATAAAGTCTAGTTTTGCATGCGAGAAGCCTTGCTACATCATAGTTGCATTCCAGATGGTTAAACCAAATGTAGTCAGTGCAGATTGATCGGAATTCGAAAACGTAAAAATATCGAATGTTANACATTCCAGATGGTTAAACCAAATGTAGTCAGTGCAGATTGATCGGAATTCGAAAACGTAAAAATATCGAATGTTAAAATATTTCTCAACTCTGAAAGTTTTCCCTATGGAGATTTGAATGCAGATTTTACTAATGGTACTTACATGATGCCATAACAAATGTTTGCAGATTTCCAGAAAAACTACAATGGCAGATCCAGAACAAAAAATATTTCTAATTGTTTACTGCAATGCTAACATAAAAATGCACGGCCTGCAAACTGATTATGATTGTACATCACTGAAAAAATTAAAAATGTGGTACAAAAACATTAAGTACACTTGCAATGCACGTGAGAATTATTTTGCTTGTCCTTACTTCAACACACTTGTCTTACAGAGGTGGACTATGAACTGTAAAGATGATGGCGACATGCTGGATGAAAAATATGAGGTCAGCTGCTAAATAGTAAAAATAACAGTACAAGCTGGAATACTAACGTGTAAATGAGGTCAGCTGCCTTCGTAATTGTAAAATGANAAATAGTAAAAATAACAGTACAAGCTGGAATACTAACGTGTAAATGAGGTCAGCTGCCTTCGTAATTGTAAAATGAAGAGATAATTGAAGCAAATATATCAGTCTAAGAACAGCTCTCCTGCGTGCACGTCGTGTCACAGTCGATTATCACGAACGGACTTATAGACAAATTGAATCGTGCTGTTCAGTACAAGAAACTTTCTGACATGAAGATCGGGCAGAAGAACATTGCACCAGATTTCCAGGAGATTTATACGATATACGGGAAAATCATTACATGCGTGTCACACAATGACTTCAGAGTACATACACCAAAACATTATGTTCACTTATTCAGCAGGACATTGAAGATATTAACAAGAACCTGGTACATGTAACTTACAGAGGTATCATGCCTAACGGCACTNCATTCAGCAGGACATTGAAGATATTAACAAGAACCTGGTACATGTAACTTACAGAGGTATCATGCCTAACGGCACTGGAAAAAATACATACATGTTGGACTTTTCGTGAAGAGTATGTACAACTCCGACAGCAGGAGGGAAGAAGAGAAATATGTATATTTTAATGGAGCAACAGTATGTTGGAATCACATGCTTCAATTTTCGTATGTGATAGTGCGACATCTCAGTCAGAAAGAAAATACTTCAGTTAAATTTCGTCCTTCCTACACCGCAGTCAAAAATATGTACGCGAATTTTAATCCACTCGATATTCGCAAGTACGAGAATATAAACGTCGGTTATCGTAGAGTTCATTTTAAGCCAGCAGGCTTACCAGAACAAGTTCTGGCATGCAATTGAATCAAACACTGGGTAAGCTGTAATGTTGGAGATGAGTGTATGACTGTAATTTCAGTACCATGCAGTTTAATTGCTTATCCAGTGTATTATCTACGCCCTGACTGTCAACTTCCCACTAATACAAGCCATATGTTGTCAGAATCAAGTGAAGAACAACTTATACAGAGTTNCGCCCTGACTGTCAACTTCCCACTAATACAAGCCATATGTTGTCAGAATCAAGTGAAGAACAACTTATACAGAGTTGGGGTTCACAGAAAATCACATATGAACTTTGTCGTCCCGGTGGTGACGTCATTACAAGATGGACTGAGTGCTCACCGCTAACGTGTGAAGTCTACCTTACAATATCAATTTAAGTCTGGTTACTGAACACAGCCATGAACCCAGAACCTTGGACTATGGAACCCAGCAGTAGTAATTCTGGCAATGTGACCGCGAGAGCCAAATTATATTTTAGAAGCAGAAGTAAATGCATCGAAGCGTTCTGTGACATCATTTCTATAATTCTGCTACAACTTGCCGATATTTATAAATAACGGCTATGACGACATACTTGTCACAGCGAGAGACAAAGCTTTCCTGCATCCAGCTCGTTGTCGACCGTCTGCTAATCAAAATGGCGAT
>NQII01009383.1:259-51725 GCA_002778355.1 Clitarchus hookeri | reverse complement strand
ACTCAAATAGGGGTTGAGGTGCCGGCAAATTTTGAGTTTTGTGGGTCTAAAAACGCTATGAATGATGATGGAAATGTACGCCCCATGTTGGGCGCCAATTAACGCCTGTTGGCTGGGTAGTGTTGAGTTAAGCGAAATTTTGAAGGGCTGTGAAAAACATTGTTTGGTGGTTTGTGAATTGGGATACCCGACAAGGCGCAAGACACCGTCGGCAGGCGGTGCCAAATGTTGCTGCTGGAAATGACTTCAGGGTAGGGTGGGCCATTCGCCCGGACTTAGCAGTCCCTTGGCAAAATGTTGGAAGAGCCCCTCGCTCCTGATACTGACATGGAAACTACTGTGGGCTTATTCAAGCGGACCCACACACCTTAAACTGCAAAAGCTCTGAGTTGAGAATACTAGCTGTTAAGTAATTTACATTAAACTGGGTGAATGTGGGTTATAGGTGGGACGTATCCCGAAACCCACGAAGGCGATGCTTGAAATAAAAGACACTCTTGCACAGAAAAATTAACATCACACTAGGTGAACACTTTATACGGACACTGGCCTGCGGCTCGCCAGATAGGCAAAGCTGCGGAAAATACACATTTGTATATAAGAATGAATTATTGCTGCATTAAGCTTCCTTGGGCGATGCTATTCCCGTGATAGAAGGGGTGGCGTCTCCTGTTGCATAAAGAACCGTTTCTGGTACGTCGCATTAGACTATTGCATTTAAAGGTGATAGGCGCGAAAACGTGAAGGCACCCGGGGCGCGATGCGACGCATGCCGACCCCTTGAGATGCTCGACGGCGACTGAATCTGGTGAGCACGCCCGGCGCGAACTATGGCGGCTCGCGGCTCACCCTGCACTAATTTCCGCTTGCCTGTGACTTGCAACAATTAAAAGGACACGAACACTTGCATGATAAATTAACCAAATAAATAAATAAATATTCACTGAAATAAAACAGTCACAATCTATACTTGGATTGCATGAAATGAGGGTGAAACAACTGAGGTAAAAAATACGTGAATCTGAGAGTTACAAAATTTTAACCCTGAAATGCTAGTAGCGGCGTATCTGAACGTTTACACTCTTAGTGTTTCCTTCTTTAATTTCAAATACTTGCTACGAAATTTCTTTACAAATGATATACGCTGGGACTGTCATTATGCACCCTCGCCCGCCCTTGATGTGTTTGTGGAGGGTTGGTGAGGGGCGTGTGTTGTTGCGCTACACTGCTCTGCACTTTCTCACACACGCACTGCACTCGTGTCGGCACTCGCAGTGCGCTGCAGCTGCACTAGTGCTGTTGATGCGGTCGATGCGCAGCGTGGCAAACTGTCTGTAGAGCAGGAAGCCACCCTGCGTCATACTACGCCAACTTTAATTTTTATCGTGGTGCTACAGCGCACTAATAGGAGCTAAGACAAATTNCACCCTGCGTCATACTACGCCAACTTTAATTTTTATCGTGGTGCTACAGCGCACTAATAGGAGCTAAGACAAATTAATTTGTAATGGAGGTCTATACTATAGCAACTGTTAATTATATTTTATTTTAAAATTTAAATTTAAAATATGCTTATAACATACAGGACTTTGTAGATTACAGAGTGGTTGTAATGAAAATTTAATTGGCTTAATATATATATAATGTTGGTAAACCTGGAATATCGTTAAATAAAACAGTTACCGTTTTTAGTTAAACATGATTCAACTCTAGANATATAATGTTGGTAAACCTGGAATATCGTTAAATAAAACAGTTACCGTTTTTAGTTAAACATGATTCAACTCTAGAAGAGTGCAATCATGCACAAATAAATCAAAAGAGAATTTTAACTTTCGAGATTTACGTTCATTTTTCCCCAGATGGTTTAGCTACTCCAAGAAGCTTCAGCCTCCTGCAAAAGTAAGTTATCTTCTGTTTTATTTCTTTTATTCTTAAAATGATATATCGAAGTTATAGAATATGCAGGAAACGACGACTGAGGTATAATATCGCTCGTATTTTCTCAGCGTTCTTCAGAATGAAGATTGTTGTTCATATTCTGCTGCTTAAGTTGATTTACAACAGTTGAGAGAAATGAAAGTGAAGATGTCCGTAATGCAGGAACCGCGCAGTTTTCATTATTGGCATTTTCATTTTGAAACTTTTGAGGTGAAAGATTGTTTTCGAAATTACCATTACCATGACACATGGGAGGCTGATCTCGTTTCGCTGATCTCTTCAGAAGAAGTCATCATTTATGTGCAGATGTTAGGAAACCCTCAAAAGATTACTTGTGAAGTGAGTTGGTAAACACATGTTAGGTTTGTGCATATTATTGACCTAATTAATTAATTTTTAGATTACTAGTTATATAATATTTGAAAATTTAAACTAAAAATAGAAAAAAAATTGTAATCATCTTGCATATCAGGCTATTATGTACAAATAAATCAAATTGACATTCCTGTACACATTTTGATGTTTTGAGTAAAGTATAGCTACTGTTAAATATTTATCATTGGATGAGAGGTTTAGTGGAATTAACTACATTGTAATTTTTTGTTTATATTAAGGTTTGTAAATAAAGTCACAAATAAATTAAGTTAGCGTTTATCATTATAATTAATATAATATATTTTAGAAGTGGTACCACTTATACTTTCCCAAGTATCACTTTCTTTAAAAAGGCTATGGAAATTCGTCACTAATATTTGTGGGAAAAATGCAATCATGTAATCCACAAGAATCGACCGAAATCAGAAATGTTGTAAGTTTTAAGTAATCTATTGGTCTAAAATATAACGTGTAGAGAAAAGGAATGCAAAACCGACACTCAATTTCGTTTATGGGCTCTAGTCTTGTGTTAATGGAATAAAAATATACATTCTCAGAATTAATTTAAACTGCATGAACCTCCCCATGAGATGGTATTGTAGTTTTGATAATAATNAAAAATATACATTCTCAGAATTAATTTAAACTGCATGAACCTCCCCATGAGATGGTATTGTAGTTTTGATAATAATGTTAATGGTTTTTGAGAAAATGGTCACTAAAACCGGCATACCATCAGAATAAATAAATATTGACAACATAAATTAAAAACAGTGAAAATGACACGTAGGTATTATACATTATTTACTACAAACGTACTAAATTCAACATTTAACATGGTTACAAAACATTTGTGACCACGCCGATCTGACTCTTGTCCTTTCTTCCAACCACTTGTGGTATCTTGCTTTAAAAGATAGTTAAACCGGTTTAGTCCAAATTAATAATTTGGTAATGTGGATAATTATGGTTTTCATAAGCAGCATCCAACAAATCAAAAATTGTCCGACACGGATTTTTTTGAATACCTCTTTTCCAGCATAAAATGTCCCCGTTGGTTTGCGGATAGATAACTCAGGTTGCCGTTTAAAAAATAAACGGAGCCAGGTCTTACCAGCTACAAGACTGTTAAAAGGATGCTTAATATTATTTCTTTTTGCAAATTACAATGCTATTCGCCTCAGATCTACTCGTGTCAAACCATAAAATTTGGACTCAATTTGGAGGCAATAATCAACAATGCTCTATTTCAGGACCTAGTACAGTAGGTCTCCCATGTTTACATTTCGCTGCCTCTTCAGGTGTACAGTATTTTTCATCAGACAACCGTCTAAGGGTTTTCTGTTCCACGTTAAAAATTTGAGATGCTTTTAACAATCCCATTTCATGATTACGTATTGCTGTTATGTCCTTTGTCATATTATCAGAGCTCCACTGCTGAACTTGTGTACCTTTGTTTTGTGTAGAAGGTCCCGCGTTTGTATATTTCTTACGGACCACATAAAATAAATAAATACAATTCAGATTAGCAAACCGCATTTATTTGTTCTTGGTGACTAGACACGCTCTAAGCAAAATATCAGAGCTTGTAGGTTTACAAATCCCCAAACTCGAGTGGTGTATCAGTTTGCAGAACACCCTGTTCACATTCCTTATGTAAATGTCGCAGAAATAATAACAATAAAAATTCAAACAAAATAGCTTACGTATCCTTGAAACATGTTTAATAACGCTGCATGGCAAATAAATGAACTCACCGCTACTGAGTTCCTTCAATATGCACGTAACTCTCACACAGAAATAATTTTCATACTTCACAAACCACACACTGTACTGTAACGACGTAAACACGTGATGAAAATGGCCACTGTGCCCTTTAGGCACGTTTATGGGCCTGGNCACACACTGTACTGTAACGACGTAAACACGTGATGAAAATGGCCACTGTGCCCTTTAGGCACGTTTATGGGCCTGGACGATGGAGCTCATAGACGGGCGGTAGGGTGCAGCACTATCCAGCTGGAAAGCAGGGGTGTGTTGGTGTACAGATTTACGTCGGTTTTCCTCTCTTTCCTCTACTGCTGATCAGTGAAGTACGAACAACGTATAGTTAAATAGCATTATCGGTAGTTCATCCGAAAAATTGCGACAACGAAGATTATGGCTATTTGGTATCTGGTTCTCAGGTGCAGGGGGGTCTCAGCATTGCGTTGTTAACTTTCAATGTAGCTAAGCATTCCCACAGTCACAACCAGAATTTATTTTGAACAATGTGGGTGTTAATCGGTGCTGTTTATTGTGATAACATATCTTAAGGCACTGCTGCGACTTCGTGGACGAATATTTTATTGAAGACTTCGCAGAAGTGCTTCATAAGAAGGTTGTAAATATAAAGAGATGGAAACGTGGACAGCTGCAGCTGGCAAATTGTATGAGCACGAGGTAATTTCGCCGCCGGCATGAATCTGTGTTGTTGGTTGTCTTGCGATTGCTCTCAATTTTCACTACATTTCTCACTCTTACGTCTTTCTGTTCCGTGTACCGTCGGGCTACGTCATGAGTTCGTAGAATGTAGCATGATCTGCCCTCTGTTCTAACTGGAGTTCAGCGACACGTCACTTGCCTGGTCGTTCCTTGTCCTGTGTTGTTCTCCCTTTTATGCTGTGCTGAAAAGTGTCAAGTGTCGTTCTTTCATTCGCTTTTGCTTTCTTCCTGGTAAGATTAATACCTTATCAACTGGGCGTTAAGACCCTACGCCTTAATACTTAGGAATACAGAAGAGTGAGTGGAGATATTTGGGCGGCTCTTAACGTCGAGGTCTTGAGAGCCGAAGGAGTACTTAAGAGAGACAACTGATCAAACAGCTAACTCAGATAACACACGCCAAAAAATTGCAATCACTACCCAGCAGGATATCGGAGCGATACGTTCACCAATCAATGCATGGCAACATGCATTGGAAACCAGCAGGCCAGATTTAGGCAATATATCTCAGCATCCAAATGTCAATCAGGTATAAGATCTACTTGCAGAACCTTGCGCTGCTAATCAGCGAATTGGTGCACCTGCATAAGTGGTTTAGTATATGGCATGTAGTTTTGCGGTATTTTGTGGCATCATTCTTATATATATGATGTGACACCTAATTGACTTGCGATAATATTTTATGTCCTCTCTCTTGTCATCTTGAACGAGATAGTCTGAAAACAGAGTCTCAGAGTCACGTTGACGATGGGTGTGGCCAAAGGGTGCATTTGGACCTAATATTAAATGCCAGGGCGCAACATTTCTTACCGTAGTAGAATGAACTGACCATAATCAATTTCACATCAAATATTGGTATATCATTAGAATCTTACCTATTGCTACCAATAGTCGCCCCCTTACTCTAGTTATACTGTCCAGACCCCTGACTACCATAATATTTACGGTATTCTGGTATCGACAACGTGTTAAATTTCAGTAAAATACGTTCTCTGCGGTACTACATTCTGCTATAAGTTTACTTTGTAGCTACTTTTCGCATTGAGGAATAGTCTAAAGAAACTTGTATTTCTCAATCTGACACTTATGTGTNGTTTACTTTGTAGCTACTTTTCGCATTGAGGAATAGTCTAAAGAAACTTGTATTTCTCAATCTGACACTTATGTGTCCGATTAGGAACTAAGACAATTGATCTTATAATTGAAGTTTTTATAAAAATGCAAGTTCATAATTTTTCCTTATTAAGTAAATGTGATATATGCATTTAAATTTCAGAATTTTGTAGATAATAAAGTGTCTCCTAGCATAAAATAAGANCTTAAGTAAATGTGATATATGCATTTAAATTTCAGAATTTTGTAGATAATAAAGTGTCTCCTAGCATAAAATAAGAAAAGGGCAGAACATACGCAAACTTTCTAAAGTCATAAAATTCTTTGTCTCGAAAGTTGATCCATTTCAGTCGCCAATAACTTTTTAGTGAGAAAAGTCAGGCATTTTACGAATTTAAAACATAAAACAATAAGTCTAAATTCGAACATGTACAGCAAAGGACGAGTAAAATATTAAGTCCATCATGTGCTTTTAGAGGACTGCAGAATGATGGCATTTCATATTTTGTTGCATAATGAAATACAATCGTTAAAACAGATGTATCTAATGATTTCATGGTCATTGCTAATATTGAACTCCCGAAGTGAATAACCATTATAAAAACCATTATAAATAGAAAACAGGATTCATTTGAATTTGTTTTCAATAATTTGTTCAGAGGATTACGCTATTGGTAGGGCCAACATTAAAAACAATCCAATCACGAAAGTGGATCTGAGCTATAGTGTTTTGGAGATAAACCAGTCCCACTAATTTGAATGCAGAAACTATGAAGCCAAGAAAGGAATGCCTTCTTTAGTATGTTGATAGACACGTGTTTTATTTTTGTATTCAATAATTAATTTATTATAAAAAAAATTTTTTTTACTCACCAGCGGCTGTGCAGTTGAAACGCGAATTTATTATTTGTTATTTTAATGGTACAGATTGCATTTCATAAAGGAAAAAAATGCATTTTATTACATTGAATTTTCAGTGTATATTTTGTGTTCTTGTATAAAATGCTNCATTTCATAAAGGAAAAAAATGCATTTTATTACATTGAATTTTCAGTGTATATTTTGTGTTCTTGTATAAAATGCTACTAATTTTAAAAGTGTTACAATTAGACACCTGAAAATTTCGCGAGTTAAATGACTTGCAGGCTTGTCTCTATAGTCTAATTAACAAATATGCCAATATAAAAAACGCATTGATTGTCTGCTGTCACAGTGGAAGGCGACAAATGGACACCGTTCTCCAANAAAATATGCCAATATAAAAAACGCATTGATTGTCTGCTGTCACAGTGGAAGGCGACAAATGGACACCGTTCTCCAAGAGGTGTCAAACACTGCGTAGACCAATGGCTTAAGTTATAAACGCACATATTTTGAATTCTAACTTGTCCTAAATTAAATCCACGAATTTTTCAGGTCTCTAGTTATAAGAAATTATGGGTTTAATGTAATTTACTGTATTCTCATTTTTTATTTAAACATCCAAAAAATTATCATAAATATAAATTAATTTTAAGATTTAACGTTTAGGGATAACTTATATAAAATAAGTAATAGTAACGGTATAGTCAGATTTTTTGTCCCGTGCTTCACATTTCCTTTAAAATTATTTCTTAATTAACTTTGTTGGTTTGCTATGGCAAATAAGCAATAAAGGAGTGCGTATGTTCCACCTGAGATCACAACTGTGTACCTAAAAGTTCGTAAATCACAACTATGCATATGGAAGTTTGGAAATTATTACAGCGCATGTATTAATTTCTATAGTCCCATATACAGATAAGAGTCTAATTTTGTGGCAAAAGTATAAATGTTACTACCGCCGTAATGCTTGTTTATCTGTGAGCTGCCAGTATTTAACCTTGCTGTTAATGTAATATACTGTTGAGCTATTAAAGCAAATGTAACATTAAGTACATTTGTAACGTTACCTCCATAATGTACTTTTAATATTTAGGCGGTGTTTATGTGTTGAAACAAATTTCGGGTAGCATTGTTCTTAACATGTGTATTAAAAATTATCTTTAATTTCATTTGCTTTGAAAAAATTGCATTCTGGTATCAAATAAATTAGGCACAATTATTTTATATTTTATCACAAAAAGAATTATTACCAACGAACAAAATAATTATAGGCGAGTGAGAAACCGAACCCGTGCCTCGTGCGCTTGACGTTCCCCAACTCACCAAATTTGACGTCATACCAACTGCACTATTTCAAAAGTATTCACGAGTTCCATAGTGCAGATATTTAGCACAATATAAATACAAACTGCGGTACTATTTCTTTATGCGGAAAATCTTTATGGTCTAGAAATATATGCATATTNAGCACAATATAAATACAAACTGCGGTACTATTTCTTTATGCGGAAAATCTTTATGGTCTAGAAATATATGCATATTGGGCAGACGTAAACTGCCTTGCAAGGCTTTATAGCTGGTACAAACTACACGTAGTTATCATATTATGTTCTGATATTTTAATATAGTGGTTTAGTTTTACGAGGTTGTCACTGTTTACTTGTATCCGCCANAGCACAATATAAATACAAACTGCGGTACTATTTCTTTATGCGGAAAATCTTTATGGTCTAGAAATATATGCATATTTGGCAGACGTAAACTGCCTTGCAAGGCTTTATAGCTGGTACAAACTACACGTAGTTATCATATTATGTTCTGATATTTTAATATAGTGGTTTAGTTTTACGAGGTTGTCACTGTTTACTTGTATCCGCCATTTTATCACGCCAAGTCAGTGTGAACTAGTGTTGGCATTACATTGTCTTAACGACGCATTAACACGAAAATATTTTGTTCATCCTGTTATTTTTAGTATAATAACACATTTGGTGGCAACATTACTTAGAGGCTTTATTAACAGTGACACATCAGCACTGCTTATATTTGTATTACAGCAATATAAGAATTTGTAAATGGTTAACATTTTTAACTTTTTCAAGCCATTATTACTTTTACTACAACATTAACGTTTAAGGAAATTTCTCAATAGCAATTTATTGTTGCAACAACATTAGACATTAACCTGCGCATTTTTTTCATATTAATGGAACAGGTAACGCCGATCTGCCAAGTAAGGTGTGTGCACAATTGAAGGTCGTCATCAGAGGTGTAACGCCGACGATGGTTTTTTCTGCATCTGGTTCTCGGATGCACGTGGATCTCACCATCGCCATGCTTGGATGGAGATTAAACTCTTCGAACAGTAAATGGGGTCTGGAACGTCTTCCTTTGTTTATAGATAAGAGATTTTCCAGATCCTGTTTGTTGTACGAGGCGCCTCTGAGAAAAAGCTTCAACTGCAGCAGCTGGAGATGAGTTAAAATCAAGATGAGTAGCCTCCGTTAACTTCGCGAGTGCCCGTTATATTTTGCTTCCAAATCAAACTCAATACGACATTAAATGTGATATTCAACATTAAAAAAACCTCTCCGTATCATTTTAGCCCATTTTAAACTTATAAGTCTATATAAGAGTAATTAAATTTAATGACATCGCAAGATGTGATAGTATTTGTTTTTAATATTTTAGGGAAAAAATACACCCATAAGAAACAATTATAATTATACAGTGTCCTTTGACCAATGTGATTTCCAGCTGGCTTAATGCTGTATCCTTTACAAGTTGTAAAAGATGTTGTAATCTGTGTAGATCTGGACGCATAAAGTATCTGCACACTTCTAAGCGCAAGGTGAATTTTTACCACGTGGTTGACATTATTGCGAAAATCATATTGATGTTATTTATAAGACAATAAATTTGCAAATATATGTTCTTTCCCTTTATTAAAGCTTCTCGTTTCTACAGTCGAAATAGTTTGTGATATTGTTTAAGGTAATAAATTTCTCGGTTTTTTTTCTCTGTATTATCAAAATGTATGCAGGTAAGGATGTGGATTCGTAAACATAGAGGTTATTTCAGTCCACCTTGACCAAATGGCCCTTCCGAAATCAATATGCACAGAGGTGATTCGTGGAATGGTAAGAAATAAAGACGTTGACAGCCACAGCAGGCAAATTTGATGATTACGAGATATCCTTGACACTAATGCGTGGTGAGTGAGTGTGTGAAGAGATTTGAGCGACTCTTAACAGCGAGGTCTTGGGAGCCGATGAGGGCTATTGAGGTGCGTATGGAGCAGCCCCGGAATGAAAGGGCGGGGGAAACGGGAGATCCCGGAGAAATCCCGCCGACCGACCGTCCCCTTTGATGTATGGTGTTTGTGGCCTTGTCTTGTGTTCGCCCTTAATTTTCGAATACTTTCTCACTCCTGTCCGTTTCAGTTTATTGTTTCGTCAGGTTGCGTAATGAGTTGGTACGGGAGTGCTTTCTACTGGAGTACTACTACTCATCCGTTTCCCGGAAGTTACTTATCCACCCGTTTGCTTCTTTCTTTGCAGGGCTGAGAAGTGTCATGTGCCATTCTTACGTTCGCGTCTCTGTTCGTCCTAGTTAGAAGTGCACCTTTCTAATTCGGCGATGCGAGTCGCTGCCGCAGTATATATGTGAATACAGAATTGAAACGGGCGATAAATACAACCAACTCCAAACACACACACGCCAGCAAATTTGCGTCACTAACAGCAATATATCGTAAGAACGTTTGTTAATAAATTTTAAAATAAATTTCGCGTGAAGATTGCACCCAGGGCGAGGCGACACCCTCCAAATGACGGGCTTTCAAGCTGTGACCCGTAAGTGCCTGTCATCCTCGGGCATGGCACGAAATGAGACCCTGGGATGGAGCGGCGCTGGAACGCAAGTGCGGGGGAAAAGAGATTTCCCCTAGAAATACCTCTGGCAAGCAGTATCCTCCAGCATGTTTCTCACAAGCGAAAATCTGGGAGTGAACCCGCCGGGTTTCGAACCCGGACTCTCAAGATGTCGTTGTTAAGTCCCGCCCTAATTTCTTAATCTCTCAATCTCGAACCCGGGTTGACGTGGTGGGAGGTGAGCGTCCTGGCCACTACACTGTTAAAAATGTCTGCAGATTTATGGAATTTTTTACTGAGGTGTACAGTAAATTTACGGAAATGTACTGCGTAATGACGAATAACGGAAATGAGCTTGGTAAATATATAAAATACGGAAGCTCTTCGTATTCTTACGACTTTGATTTTGAGACACGATCAATGCAGATGATACCTGAAGCGTATAAAATCCCATCTTCACAATACTTCTTATTGTAAAATAGTAGTAGGTGAGTGGCGAACCACTCATAGGGTGCCAATTCGTTGATACTTGTTCAGATTCCGCTACAGGACGAAACTTTGTGTATTCACAGTAAAACACGCACATAACGAAAATAAAACTATTTTTGCGTAAGCTCGTATTACAAACCGCAAATACAGTAAGCGCTCTAAAATGACTTGAAACAAAGACAGGCGCGTTCGTCACTTTCATGTAAAATCCATATTTACGAAGTACTTTGTGTAAATGTGTGGTTGGTGAGTAGTTGTGTTATTGATTGTTAACTTTTCGATTCGTATTCTAATTCCACAACAAAACAAAATATTAAAACTTTTTTAATTTATCTGCTATACACAGTGCAACACATTACGAAAACTTTTTTTTTCTTACCCCTTTTGTAAACCTGAAATTAAAAAAATCGCAAACACCCTAACATGACGAGAAACTAAGAGTACATGAATAATTCTTTATAAATCCCACATTATAGAGCAGATTAAAATTAAATTTGCAAGTTTGTGATGACGTTCCATGAATTTACGGAGATTTGTGTGAAATTAACGGAAATAGCGTTACTGTGAAAAACGGAGAGACCGTAATTTAACGCAGATGCCTGGATAATTTGTATCCGGTATTTTCCGTAATTTTACGGACATTTTTCCCAACAGTGTACGCCACCGCTGATTAGTGCCTTATAGCATTTATGCCAGCTATCAGTCTAGCCAATAGTGAATATTTCGCAGCACGCGACAACAAATTGCGCACAGAGCTTATTTCCAGACACTCGCACAATCAATCAGCGAATGGGCAACCCTACATACGTAAAAATGGCTGCCCCGTGGGGCACCGCCAATTCTAACGGTCATGTCCGCTGTCTAGTATCCCTCCACACTCGAGTATGGTTGTTATCAGTGTACAGAAAAAAGCTTGAATTTGTCACTAAAGACGATGCATTCCCAGTCCTCGTCCTCCTGTGCCAAACACTTACGACAAAAAATAAAACCATGTCTAAAGTATAGGTTTTGTCAGTATGTCAGTCGATGACGTCGCAAGGGAAGTTGGGGACGCAAATATTCTTCTGAAATTTGCCGCGCAATGCTATAGGTCGAAACAGCCATAACTTATGACACCACTGTATCTCTCTGGTTGGTGGAGATAGTGTTAATTGAGTTTGCGCATGTCGAACGATGAGGCTTTCCGCTCTCCTGGTTTTAGCCTCTTCATGGATATTTTCAACTTTACTCAAGTACTACAAAATTTATAATTGCAGGCCATTCCTCTGCTTCACGCAAACAAAGCTTAACGAAGTTTATAAAATCTCACCGAATGGACAGTGCGCCACATTGTGGCCACTCAATTTTATAATATTTTGCATGATAACTGCTTTATACAAGGCATTGCCAACACAAATGATTTCTCCCTGTTTTTTTTTTCAAAATAATGATACATATAATAATAAAATAATTCATATACAAAATATAGGTAACATTTCAATTTAACAAAAAAATTATTTAATTTCATTTAAATAGAAGTTTAAACTGATTGTCATATATGACATAATTAGTAAACAACCAAACACTGCATTCATTGGGTGATTTTTCAAAGGTTTTATTCAAAAAATTTTAAGACACTGCGAATAGACTATTTTCTGGTTGGTTCATGAAAGTAAAGGTGGGAGAGACAGGAGTACCCAGAGAAAGCCCGCCAGCCAACGTCAACTTCCACCATGTTTCCTTAATGCGAAAATTCGGGTAACCCTATCGGGAATTGAACACCACCACAACTCCCTTCTACATACGATTATACTGCAGCATACAATTTTTACAGCGAGAACAAATTTTGCTCTTGTTTCAGCATTTCGTTCTTTTGTGAACGAAAACATTTGTCGTATTAAATTATTACAGGTGCTAGCTTGACTTGATGGATGTACAAAATATTTCTGAAACTCGCATTCCGCTTTGCTTATTTGTATTACAATACATTTGGAATAAGAGTTTCGACTCTACGGGGTTTTATGAAATTCGTCTAACGAGTATCTGTAAACTTAACAATATAAACAGATGTCCCACAATGCGTGCATGGCAACCACACCACGTGAATCCTGAGCGAAAATGTAGACGAAAATGTTTGTGACAAAATGTCGTACAATGATATCTTTCGTTCTCAATGTGGCAACACAGCACGGAGTGAGTCCCCTCTTGCGCTCACTAATATCGTTCTACCACTGGTTTGGCCATCATATTATGGACGCGGGTTCAAATCCCGCCCGATCCTCACATATAACAAACGTGTAGTTTACATAACTTGTTGACCATTGTACACATGGGGGGAATAGCTACGTGCCGTGTTTCCACATTGTGCACGAAAAATGCCATCGTAAGACATTTTGCCACTAATATTTTCGTCAATTTCTCTCAAGAGTCACGTGGTGTGGTCTTTATGCGCGCGTTCTGGGAAATATTGTGTGTATATATACACCGGATTGCAGAACATGGAACCCGCTAAAACCATACGATGTCATCCATTTGAAACAAAATCAAGACCACGTGCAGTACTAATTGCGCAATGCAAAATGTTAAAATGACGTCGCAGAAACGTCTCTTCAACATGTGATAGAGTGGGCGCTTGTGGCCAGTACTCAGTGCTCAAAATAGCCACACAACAGGTTGGAAAAGCATACATTTGCGTGTTAATGGGCAGAACAGTATGCCACGGGGTCGTATTCGTAAAGAATATCACAACCTAAACACATCTGAAAGGGGCCATATTGGTCAAACTGCACGAATCCGGACGGTTGGCTCGTCGTGTAGCCATTCATCTTGGCCGTGCAGTCATAACTATGACATGAAGTGTACAGTCGTGGATGCAAACAGGCAGTAAGGCACGTATACTGGGTACCAGTACTGCCAGATGCGATACAGAAGAGAAGGCAGTCGTATCCGCAGACGTGCAGTATAAATACGAGGCACCACGTCCCGAGATTTCCTGCAGTCTGTGGGGTCTGCACTGCTTTCAACGGTCTCAACAAGAACTAGCCGCCGTTTGAACAAAGCCTGCCTACAGGCAGCGCGTCAACTGGGCTATTCGACTCCAACCCCTACGGGCATCGTGCGGCACCCCGTCCATGATGCCAGGAACGTCAACATTCGACAGAGGAATGGCGACGCATTGCGTTCTCCGACGATTCTTGCTTCAGTTTCAATGCAGATGATATTTGCAGTAGGGTTTGGCGCTGCAGTGGGCAATAACACGATCCTGCACTTATTCGTGTACCACATACGTCCCGGACACAAGGCGTCACGTTAGGGTTGTGTCATCAATTATGACTCCCGCTCACGTCCCGTCGTTGTTGAAGGCAGGGAGAAACCCCAACAATATGTCACCAATGCTCTGCTGCTAGAGTTGTTGCCGTTTTTAAACAGTTTACCCGACGCTTCAATGCGAAAAGGTAATACTCGTTCCCCATACAGCTCGCATCATCCAATAAGCTCTACAAGATGTGGACACAATTGCTTGGCCGGCGAGGTCTCAAGATTTTTCCCTAATTGAGCTCGTAAGGGATATGATCTGGCGATGCTTTTATCACCGTCAACCACCTGCCCAAACAATGGCTGATAGACGTGAGCATTTGAAGTTAGCGTGGTAGTTTGTGCGAGATGACACTATCCGCCACCTCTATGATGAAATGCCTCGTCTCATCGCTGCCTCTATAGCCGCGAGAGAATGATCTACCCCTTAATGAACGCGTGTTTTGGGGATTCTAAACAATGCGCCTTCTATACGTGAAAAACAAACAGCTGTTCTCTTCTGCTATCATCCATCAGCCTGCGATGGTTTAATAACGCTTCACGTAAATTAATAGGGTGTAGCGATTTCCATGCCCATCCGTGTATTTCTTTGCTTTTCCGAGTTACGTTTAACCATTTTTTCTATGCTGCAGTTCAATAGAAATCTTGAATTTCCCATTTTGTGTCACATTTCATAACTTAAAAAACCAAAATGCTCCACTCAGTTCTGCATTTTGCCTTCTAACTCTATTTAACATGAAATATTTTTCATTTACAATTGATTAATGGCTGAAAGTGTCTTCTAGAGCAAGATCATTAGGAACAAAATAAAATAAGGGAAAATGGAGAAGGGAAAATCTGCCATGGCCAGTGTCCTGGTATGCAATTTATTAACATTTCTCATCTTGTTCACAGTGGCAACTTCATTAGATATATTTATAAACAGATTTTGAAAGTCCCTTTCGAAAAGATGTTACTTCGCAAAATTTGCAAATGTTTTACATAAAGTCAATCAATCACTTATGCATAAAATCTGTACGTTAAAACCAATACTTTGTCTGAAATATGTCATTTTATTACAGTTAACTTAAAAATATCTATAATTTAAATGAATAACAACAAAATATTACACTTCATGATTCTAGCTACCTACTTTGACTTTTCACTCCACACTTGTGCTTCATGAATGACTGTTACAAATTTGAAGGTTTCCTGAGTGACATTATCTTTGCAGCTTAAGTTTAGCAAAACTTTTGTTTCCATCTAGCTGCAATAACAAATGGTGAAGAGTTTTTGCTGTTTTTCACTGTTGAATGATATGTGCATAGAGTTGTCAAAATATTAATAGAGTTTATAAATGGTATTTGCAGTATTGCAAAAAAAAATAAAAAAAAATGAAGATACGACTACATGATTGTTGCTGTGTTTACAAATTAACAACTATAGTAGTTTGCAGTTAAGTTAAGGGGTGTGACCATTTAATAATATTAAGTAATCATGGAAATAGCAAGATGTGCCACTTTTTAAAACTCATTCTCAGATTCTAAATTACTTAGTTTCTACTATATCTGGCCGCATAAGTTGGTGAAAAAGTCACACTGCATAAATATCCACATTTTGAGCCTTTGCAAGAATTATTTTAAATCTTCGTAAATTATTTTAATAATATGACCAATTATATAACCTAACAGTAGGTATATATGATTTAATTTGATTGACAGACATGTACCAACAAAATTCACGCATGTAAAAAGTGTCGTAATTGTTTCCATATTGTGACACATTTTTCTAATTTTATCAGTTGTGTGAACTGTTAGGCTGATTTTGATGAATGTTCAGTTAAGTGTTATGAAAGGTAGACAAATTGGAGCATTCTACATTGTTTAAGTACTCTGCTCATGCTCTGTTATGAAGTATGTTGGAAAAAATGTCGCAAAACACAGGATAATACAAAAAGGAAATTTTTCTGTACAAATATTATATGAGATCAAAAGGAAGGACTCTAGTTGGTATCCATATTACAGTCTAAAGTCGTGGATTGTAAAAATGGGATTCCAGTGAACTTAAGTGCTACTCATATTAAGCAGTTTCTTGTTAGGTATCTTAAAAAAAACCTTTCACTAGCCTAGACTTGATTTAAACCCAAAAAAAAACTATTTTAAGAGTACCTACCATACCGCCTGAGTTACCAGAACTATGCCTTTGAAGCGAGGAAAAACTGGTGATATATAGATTTCCTAACCAAGTATGCAACTTTACCTAAATTCGAATTGGGTAAAGGAATGCATATAAAAATTAAGCATGATAATTTTTTTTTAATAAGTGGTACTGATGTCCCAGTTGTTGCAATCTAACATTTTTTTGTCAAGGAAACTGTACACGAGTCTCCATTTCAACAGCCAGGGCTTCTCTTTTTAATATGTGACCTCTATCTTGCGACGCATACCAGTTTCCATTTATTAAATATCTTATGCAATTGTTGTTTTAATCACATGCAAGGATTTATTTTCTGAAATAACGCCCCTTTACCACTCTTTATTTAAAGTTTTGTGTACAAACTTGTGATTCATCAAGGGACGTGTCATTATCAGAAACTGTGTGGATGACACCAGTGTGAATGGTAAAGAATTTGACAAGTTACATCATGTAATGTAAGTTAATCAGAAACAGGTTTTAGTTATTCATTTTATGATAATCGGGTATTGTGAAATCAAAATGTTTTTCGAGGAATCGATAATAGGGTATCGCAATCGAAAATTTTGGAATCATCCCATTCCTATTCATTTTGATGTGCAATATTTAAGCTGCGAAGTTAACTTAGTTTTTTAAATTTTGGCTAGTAATAGTCCCCCATAACTAGTCATAATAAACGTAATATTTTGCAATTTTTTAAGTTTTAGGAATATATGTTGAGCCACATGATATCAGTGTGGATATTGGAGAAATTGGTGAAGATATTGGAATATATTCTTCTTTAAATGATTAAAAATTAGAAACTGGCACTTTCCTAATCTCGTAAATAAACCAGAATCTTTATATATGTACTTAATATTCACAGAGATTAGTAAATAGGACCGATGGAGCTTAACAAAGGATTTAAAACAAGGTGTATGAATGTTAGATGTAAGGAAGGAAAAGAGAGTGCTGCCATTTTATTGCTGAATAAAAGATTTGTTTTGCCATGAATTAATCTTGCATTGTAAATTTTTTTGTTAATTTTTTAATTTTATTCTGCTTTAAATTTTACTTCAGAGTTCATTTTGGGAGGAAAATTGATGGTTATTTTTTATCTCTTTTGTAATTATTTAAGTGAGAAAATTTTATATTTCTGTTCATGCTGAATGTTTTTCCCCCCGAAAACATTTTTTTCAGAAAGGATTGATTTTGACTGACAACATTTATTGTAGCCAAATCATGCCAGCAAAAGTTTTTTTCGTAATTACAATATTTTTTTGTAGTTTGTTATCAAACAGCACTGGCTAGTTTATTGTGAAACTGAGTGAATTATAATGTAGCCATATGCAAATAAATATTTAATGGTGCTTAATTTTCTTACACGATCATAAATTTATGGAATGTGCTCAACAGTTCAGGTTCATACTATTNATATTTAATGGTGCTTAATTTTCTTACACGATCATAAATTTATGGAATGTGCTCAACAGTTCAGGTTCATACTATTAATTTAAAATTTACTTGTTTTAAAAATGTGTACTACTTTTGGTCCAACCTTTCTAAACTGCTAGTGTTGGTTGGAGTATCGAAAGTGGCTGCTAATATAGAGAAAATACAAAAATTTAAAGGAAAGTAATCCGTTAGTTGAATATAATTGTACGAAAGTGAGATAGTGTACTTATTGGTTGGTATGAATGCATTTATTCAACATAACAAGTTGGAATGTTCTACACTACTACATTACTTTTGACACATTCTATTTTGATGAAGTGCATATGGCAATGGCCAATTCTATATGATATGGGTGGTACTGAAATCACATTGGCAAAGATGGTAGTTACCAAAGTGAACTTTTGAAGTAAAATTCATGCTGTAAATACACCTACATTGGATTGTCATGTGAGTTGTATGTAATGCCACGTTAAGTGGTTTGCAGTCTGCTTTGTTGTCCTAGCATAACTCTATTAAAAATTAATTTACATTATAACATGGTGTACGTAATGGTAGTTTTATATGTATGCCTTTCTATAAACTTATAATAAGGTGCTAATTATTGTCTGGAACATTTTATGGATACTAATTATTTACAAGTACATGGTAAATTAATTAAAACCACTTACTACATGTAATAAAATATTACAGGGAGTACAAAACTTAACTATCAATTATAAGTGAAATGACCTTATTGCCAACACAATTATTTTAATCACAAAATTTTCCAAACCTACTATGAAATCAGTTTTTCACTCACTGTAGCGATTTATAAGTAAAGTGGAGCAATTGTATGTGCAGGTAGGTATTCCCAGCATTTTATTTATTTATTTATTTATTTTTTTCAAATTTTAAGAGCGTGTGGTATAATTGTTGTTTTTATAATATATGCATAAGTGCTGTGAAAATAATAAATTTTAGGTTAATAAAAATTATTCTTATGATGAATATCATGTTAAAGTTTAATGAATAAATAGTTGCAAAATAAACGGAAATGTTATTCTAATGTTGAATATTTTCCTCAAAATTCTTTTTAGCTACCCTAATAAATAAAGAAAATGATATGTTCAAGTGACAGACACTTGCTTAGAGGAAGCGGAAATATGCATAAAGAAGGTTAGATGTCTGGTTGAACTACAGATGTCATAAAGTGTTGTATATTTTTATCCTCTGTTAAATTGTTGCAATAGTACTTAACATAACTTTCCTTAAAAGTATGCAACTGATACATCCGTAAATTAACATAAGTGAGTGTTCACCTTACATGACGGATACATCCGTAAAGTAACTGACATGCCTTGTTTAAGAAATGGAAATGTATGTTTAAGTTGCCTTGTTTAAGTAATGGAAATATATGTTAAAAAAGATGACGAAAACATCCTCAAAGAAACCTTCATGTATTTTCAAATAAAGGAAATTAACATTTAGTTAAATAATGGAAATACTTGTAAAAATGGAAATATTTTTATCATATTATGGAAATGTACGTTACACTAACTTCGTTCAGTGAAATAATGTTTACGGAAACTTCCGTTAAAGTAAGTTTTTGTATCCGTAAATTAACGGATGGTTATGGAGTATTTATTACTAGCACTTTTCCGTAAAATTACTGGAAAATGTTTAACAGTGTGTAGTTTACTAAAGTGAAAACTTTATTGAGACGTCTTTTGAGAACAAAGTATTTAAAATTTGTATTAAGCCATTCGTTTCCTTATATTTGCTCTCACACCCTCACAAGTATGGCAAAGTATAGTGAGTTCTGTACTTCAATGCAGTTGATAGGCTGACTCAGCAATATGTTTCTAAGTGGATACTCAGACCTCACATCGCTTTATTGTTTCCTCCGGAGATGCATTGAATTATACTTTACATAATTTCAATGCAGTCAGAAATTCTAGTGAAAATAATATTCCTCAGTCAGTGAGCGCATCAGGCAATCTTGTTTTACCTCCGCCACAATCAAATTTCGATGACGTTTCATCTGTTCTTTCTTCGGCTGAATTGCTAACAACTTTTAGAAATATAAACTGCATTAGTGGCAACACAATCAGTGATAAGCGCCTTTATTGATAAAAGTTTTTCAACAAATCTGCAGTACTCATCTTCAATATTTGGGTTTCTGATGGAAGAAGTAAGAAGGTAAGCATTTGTTACAACTCTTGAGACTACAAATTATTTATTACTTTTTCTTCTGTGGTTTATATGTTTGTGAGATAGATAATTATGTGTAAATAAATGTAGGTAAAAATAGCAGTTTTCGAGGGAGTGAGTGAGTGAGTTAGCGAGTAAAGAGTTTTGGACGGCTCTTGACATCAAGGTCTTGAGATCCGATGAGGGTGAAACGAGCTGAGATGGAGCAGCGCTGGAATGCAAGTGCGGAGGAAACGGGAGATACCGATGTAACCCGCCGACCAACGGCATCATCCGGCACGAATCCCAAACGCATAAATCCGGGAGCGACCCCGCCGAGAATCGAACCTCGTTTGCCTGGTTGGAAGGACACTTTTAGAAAAAAAAACCGACGATATTGTTAAATTCCTACTGAGTGAAATATTAAGTTTAAATTTAAAATATTAAATAAAAATTTTAAGCTGATGTTGGAGGCGTTTAAGTATGAGTGCTATTACATATACTCAATTCCACAGAGAAAACAATAAACTCATACACCAGCTAGTAGACTTAAATATGGTAGGAAGAGTGCCAAAATAAACTACATGTAATATAAATGTTGTAACTGAAAAAGGGACGTCGAAAACAAATGTTACTTGGTTTATTAAATTGAAATGATGATACAATAAAACCTGAAACATCTCGATAAATGAGACGTTCATCCGGGTGAAATTATACAGTTGCAAAGTATATTTATTACTCTGTAACATCGCCCCGAAAGTATATTAATAAGCCGATAGGGTCNGAAATTATACAGTTGCAAAGTATATTTATTACTCTGTAACATCGCCCCGAAAGTATATTAATAAGCCGATAGGGTCCAGCAAAGAGTAACAGTTACATATTGTGACAGCCTACGTAAGTTTGTTATANATATTTAATGGTGCTTAATTTTCTTACACGATCATAAATTTATGGAATGTGCTCAACAGTTCAGGTTCATACTATTTTTTTAAAATTTACTTGTTTTAAAAATGTGTACTACTTTTGGTCCAACCTTTCTAAACTGCTAGTGTTGGTTCGAGTATCGAAAGTGGCTGCTAATATAGAGATATTGGGAATTGTGTTTGGAGAATAGTGCGTTAGAGAGAGTGTGTGTGTGTGTCAGTTGGCTAAATTTAACTTACATCACGTGCTTTCAGCTATGCCACATGTTTGCCTATTTCATCATACTCGTGCATGACTGATGCTGTCATGATAGTTTGCAGCTTATGGTCTCAGCTTTTTATGTTTTGCAGCTTTATTAATTTACAATTTTGTTCTGTGTGTTTGGCGCACTTATGTTGGTATACTTTTTCCACATGCATCAAGAAGATCAACTCACTGACTGGTTCAAATATTGACAAAAAAAGTATATTGAATTGCAGCAAACATGTAGTTGAAACAGGAAGAGATTAAACATATTTATTCGAATTTTTTTAAGACAGCTTAAATTATACTAGATGTACTGGTAACACGAAGACTGATGTGCAATAATGTTCAATCTATTTTGTACAAACTAGATTACACTTGATGTACTGACAACATCAATATTATGTCCAATATTAAGTTTCTTTAGTGTTAACTGAGTGCATATACATTAGTTAAATGTTCAAAACGGAAAGTTTTATTGTATGTGTAAGGTTTGATTATCCTTAAAATTTCTCATTAAATCGTGACTTTGTAGTTTATCATTGATTAAATTATGTTATGTATGTGGTTGTATATTGTCCACTTACAATAAAATTTTGCAGGAACTGCTGTAAAACGGAAATGCATTTCTTTTTAGTGACTATACGCAACAAAACCCTGTTCAAAGGCCCATAAATGGCAAAAAAAATGTATTGCAAAGATTTAAGTCTGTTCTGTTGAATCTTACTGTATATTTCACCAATATTTCAGTACGATAGGTAGGGCCTAGAAACGTTTGCGAACCGTATAATATTGCAAAATATGAATAAGTTATATTTATTCAGAAAGTTTTGCAATAACATTCATATTCAAAAAACGTTAATGAAATCACTTGTTTAAATTTTTTCAAATCCACGATACTGAGAGTCTTACATCACGAAAACTTACAAAGAGTTGTTTCTACGAGTTTACAGGTGTTACAAAACATTATTTCATTCACTTCACATGTGCGCTGATAACATATAAAACTATGTGCATTAATCGTGTTGCTGACTTAACAAACACAAAAACACAAACAACATTTTAGTTTTCAGTCCTGAATGAGAATGATTCATTGATTGATCAGTGGCATGGCTGAATTTTATCGCTGTGCTTACAATTAGATATATTGACCTGAATCCCAGCACTAAACGCTCGTTCACGGGTAGAATCATGGCAAACGTATCTATTGTTTTAAAATAGACAATTGTAACCAAAAAGTAGTTGATATTGTGGAAACAAATATGTAGATGGAATACAGATAAATACTTTTTACTGCAATGTAAGAATTACACACTGAACATTTGTACAGTTCTTGTTACCACTGCCAACTTTGTCATATTTACATCACAAAATCACTTGGCAAGTTCAAAAATAATAATTTTTTGAACATACCCACGATTTTAAAAATGAAGGCTTCTATTTTTTTTGATCAATTGAACACAATGTAAAAACTGCGATGTAAATATTATGTGGATACAAAAATATATGCATAAACGTGGCTATGCGGTGTGCACAGAGTTACAGTAAAATTGTTGTACTAAAATTATTACAAATAAGACTTTCCCCTTAAAATAAATTAAAAATCTTAGAGTTCAATTATTTTTTTTAAACACTTGCAACAAAGCAGTTCATAAACTATGTTGCATCTAGTGAGAAGTATACTGACAAGAATATGTAGCTCTTTTGCACCGTAAAATTAGGTTCCCGCATGTTCATTCAATTTTCGTATAATTTCTACTGAAATTACTTGGTGCATTTATAATCCATTGTGCAAAAGGAACGTACATTGATATTACAGCAAATAATTCTCCCAACACATTTGTTAACGTTGTAGGAAAGTGTTTCCATAAGCATTAGATCATGAAAAACATCATAAACATACTGTAATGGTACACAGCCAAAATAGTACTAGTCTTTGAGATGACAGAATCAATCAACTGTTGCTGCCATCTTGAATTGGCAACATTTTCATTTATCGCGAAGTTGTACGACCACATATTGCATAGTGACACCTATAATTGTTCATGTTTTACTCCTGACATGAAAAGCTGGTACAATACAATAAATGTGGGGTTATATGTGGTGACACCTTATAGCAATGAAACGGGACTTGATAATAATAACAAATATTTGGAAAACACAGATACCAAGAAAGTTAACAGAAATGAGATTTCACTATTTACTGACAGTCAATTCATAATTAACAGCCATATCACACTAAAGAGCCAAAAAAACTGGTATAAGCGTGCGTATGCAAATAACAGAGGTATGGGACCAATCAGAGTAACGCGATGCGGTCAGCAGCTAGATCGGTTGCTGCTGCTACAATGGCAGGTTATCAATATTAAAGTGAGTTTGAACGTGTTATTATAGTCGGCGCACGAGAGATGGGACATAGCATCTCCAAGGTAGCGATAACCTTTGGATGTTCGTGTAATACCATTTCACGAGTGTACCGTGAATATCGGGAATCCGGTAAAACATCACATATTCGGCATCGCTATAACCAGAAAAAGATCGTGAAAGAACGGGACAAAAGACGACTGACGAGAATCAATAAACGTGACAGACGTGCCACCATTTCTCAAATTGGCGCAGATTGGATTTGTGGACTGCCCTGCAGAATTCATGGTGTGAATTTCCTCCTGCATACCTTCAGACATTAGTTGAGTCCATGCCACGTAGTCTTGCGGCACTTCTACATGCTCGGAATGGAAGGGGGGTGGGGTGCTACAATATATTAGGCAGGTGTACCAGTTTTTTTGGCTCTTCAATGTATAACATCTCATTAATTCTCTTGCTAGTGAGATTGCTCTTTATGTTATTGTAAACTACCCCTATAATTAAAAACGAAGATATCTACGAAAAATTATGAAATAAAATCTAACTTTAGTTTTTCAGATTGGATATTGAGGTCTGCTTTCCTTTATTATAAATATGTGTTATTCTTTTTGTAATTCCTCTTGTTTAGCAGTTTTATGAGAAGAAATCTGTGGGACAGGGATATTCAAGGGTACGCACTCCTTAGTGACATATGTGTAATCAATTTTTGTACTCAGATTCACATAGTGCAATAAAATCTCAATACAAACACGAAGGGGCCATAAATTCAGCACTTTGAAATAACAATGTTTGTATTAAACAACAAAAGCAAAAAAAAAAAGTATAAGTTTTACTTGCTGGCAGATCAGTAGTTATTACTACATGAATTTCACTATTTGCCCAGCACATTATCTGAAATGTCAAAATAATGTAAAAAAAGTATGTAGCGATTTCCATTAAAATTTTTATTAACTTGTACTTAGCAACCGTTTTTATAGGTACATACTTAAAGCTTGTAAGCACCCAAGTTGGCATTTTGGTAGGTTATGAGAGTTTTTGTATCAAAGGTCAAGAAATACGAATGTTTGTTGCATGAATGTTTTGCTATCACTAAATTAGGTCACCTTGTCTACACTAGATATTGATTTGATTGGGGATATATATTCAATTGTTGGCAGTTTAATTTTATTTTACTTCCCGGTTTTTGTGTGACTTTATTTTATTTTACTTCCCATTTCTCGTGTGATGTGATTTAATTTCACTTCCCGATTGTCGAGTGATATAATTTTATTTTATTTCGTGATTCTCGTGTAAGGTAACTTTATTTTGCTTCCGAATTTTTGTGCAATGTCAATTTATTTCACATCCCCTCGCTTGTGTAAAATAACTTACTTCACGTTGTAATTGATGTTCAATGTAATTGTATTAAATTTTTCTTATTGTCTTAGAGCCTATAGCTACTACATTTGTACTTCTTTAACTTAACTTCTGAAAAACATTAACTTTATTCGCAGATAGCTGATAACTTTGTCAGATATAACTTCCCACGAATGACATCAGTTTGGTGTTTCAAAATAGTGCCCTTATTGATTAGAGTTACATGTGTGATTGCTAAAGCATTCCGGTTTCCGCTATTTTTGCCAATGTTTTGCTATGAAACTTATTATCTGCGGTCCAACCATTTGTTTACATTTCAGTGATAATTTTTTTTCGCATGCATGCTGTTTCTGTTAATGAATTTCGTATTAATGGGGTAAAAATAAGTGTATTTTAAGCCTTTAGCAATTAAAACCAAAATGTGTTTTTGTTTTTAGTAATTACAATCTTCTTGTTAACATAAACAGGCAGTACATGTTTAACCACTAATACACAGGAATTTTTTGAAACCATTGTGCTTGAATGTTTTTATTTGTGTAGTGTTCGATGTATTCATAAAAAAAAATTGTTAGTGTTAACATTGGTTTTAAATGTTTTAAATATATATCTTAGAAATTGGTACAAATGTAAAACATTTATTGTGTAATAAAAATTCTTTTTTATCAATGTCTATAGTATTTATTGGTGCAAAATCACATAAAATTGACAGTTTTAGGTCATTATTGAGAAAATACAAAAATTTAAAGGAAAGTAATCCGTTAGTTGAATATAATTGTACGAAAGTGAGATAGTGTACTTATTGGTTGGTATGAATGCATTTATTCAACATAACAAGTTAGAATGTTCTACTCTACTACATAACTTTTGACACATTCTATTTTGATGAAGTGCATATGGCAATGGCCAATTCTATATTATATGGGTGTTACTGAAATCACATTGGCAAATATTGTAGTTACCAAAGTGAACTTTTGAAGTAAAATTCATGCTGTAAATACACCTACATTGGTTTGTCATGTGAGTTGTATGTAATGTCACGTTAAGTGGTTTGCAGTCTGCTTTGTTGTCCTAGCATATCTCTATTAAAAATTAATTTACATTATAACATGGTGTACGTAATGGTAGTTTTATATGTATGCCTTTCTATAAACTTATAATAAGGTGCTTATTATTGTCTGGAACATTTTATAGATACTAATTATTTACAAGTACATGGTAAATGAATTAAAACCACTTACTGCATGTAATAAAATGTTACAGGGAGTACAAAACCTAACTATCAATTATAAGTGAAATGACCTAATTGCCAAAACAATTGTTTTAATAACAAAATTTTCAAAACATACTATGAAATCAGTTTTTCACTCACTGTAGCGATTTATAAGTAAAGTGGAGCAATTATATGTGCAGGTAGGTATTCCTAGCATTTTTTTTTTTCGAATTTTAAGAGCGTCACTGAAATGGTTAGTGTTGTGTGGTATAATTGTTGTTTTTATAATATATGCATAAGTGCTGTGAAAATAATAAATTTTAGGTTAATAAAAATTATTCTTATGATGAATATCATGTTAAAGTTTAATGAATAAATACTTGCAAAATAAACGGAAATGTTATTCTAATGTTGAATATTTTCCTCAACATTCTTTTTAACTACCCTAATAAATAAAGAAAATGGTATGTTCAAGTGACAGACACTTGCTTAGAGGAAGCGGAAATATTCATAAAGAAGGTTAGATGTCTGGTTGAACTACAGATGTCATAAAGTGTTATATATTTTAATCCTCTGTTAAATTGTTGCAATAGTACTTAACATAACTTTCCTTAAAAGTATGCAACTGAAACATCCGTAAATTAACATGAGTGAGTGTTCACTTTACATGACGGATACATCCGTAAAGTAACTGACATGCCTTGTTCAAGAAATATAAATGTATGTTTAAGTTGCCTTTTTCAAGTAATGGAAATGTATATTTAATTTACCTTGTTCAAGTTATGGAAATGTATGTTAAAAAAAATTACGAAAACATCCTTAAAGTAACCTACATGTATTTTCAAATAAAGGAAATTAACATTTAGTTAAATAATGGAAATACTTGTAAAAATGGAAATATTTTTATCATATTACGGAAATGTACGTTATACTGACTTCATTCAATGATATAATGTTTACGGAAACTTCCGTTAAAGTAAGTTTTTGTATCCGTAAATTAACGGATTGTTATGGAGTATTTCTTACTAGCACTTTTCCGTAAAATTACTGGAAAACGTTTAACAGTGTGTAGTTTATTTAAGTGAAAACTTTATTGTGACGACTTTTGGGATCAAAGTATTTAAAATTTGTATTAAGCCATTCGTTTCCTTATATTTGCTCTCACACCCTCACAAGTATGGCAAAGTATAGTGAGTTCTGTACTTCAATGCAGTTGATAGGCTGACTGAGCATTATGTGTCTTAGTGGATACTCAGACCTCACATCACTTCATTGTTTCCTCCGGAGATGCATTGAATGATACTTTACATCATTTCAGTGCAGTCAGAAATTCTAGTGAAAATAATATTCCTCAGTCAGTGAGCGCATCAGTCAATCTGGTTTTACCACCGCCACAATCAAATTTCATTGACGTTTCATCTGTTATTTCTTCGGCTGAAGTGCTAACAACTTTTAGAAATATCAACTGCATTAGTGGCAACACCACCAGTGATAAGGGCCTCTATTGATAAAAGTTTTTCAACAAATCTGCAGTTCTCATCTTCAATATTTGGGTTTCTGATGGAAGAATTAAGAAGGTAACTATTTGTTACAACTCTTGAGACTACAAATTATTTATTACTTTTTCTTCTGTGGTTTATATGTTTGTGAGATAGATAATTATGTGTAAATAAATGTAGGTAAAAATAGCATTTTTCGAGGGAGTGAGTGAGTGAGTTAGCGAGTAAAGAGTTTTGGACGGCTCTTGACATCAAGGTCTTGAGATCCGATGAGGGTGAAACGAGCTGAGATGGAGTAACGCTGGAATGCAAGTGCGGAGGAAACGGGAGATGCCGATGTAACCCGCCGACCAACGGCATCATCCGGCACAAATCCCAAACGCATAAATCCGGGAGCGACCCCGCCGAGAATCGAACCTCGTTTGCCTGGTTGGAAGGACACTTTTAGAAAAAAACCGACGATATTGTTAAATTCCTACTGAGTGAAATATTAAGTTGAAATTTAAAATATTAAATAAAAATTTTAAGCTGATATTGGAGGCGTTTAAGTATGAGTGCTATTACATATACTCTATTCCACAGAGAAAACAATAAACTCATACACCAGCTAGTAGACTTAAATATGGAAGGAAGAGTGCCAAAATAAACTACATGTAATATAAATGTTGTAACTGAAAAAGGGACGTCGAAAACAAATGTTACTTGGTTTATTAAATTGAAATGATGATACAATAAAACCTGAAACATCTCGATAAATGAGACGTTCATCCGGGTGAAATTATACAGTTGCAAAGTATATTTATTACTCTGTAACATCGCCCCGAAAGTATATTAATAAGCCGATAGGGTCCAGCAAAGAGTAACAGTTACATATTGTGACAGCCTACGTAAGTTTGTTATAGAGTTACTGCAATTTCCGCTCCGCGTGCTGCAGATTACTTGATGACTGGAGCTGCCAACCCAGCTCTAAAGGCGACCAACATGGACGATTACGCTGCTCATAGCGAGTGCCGACTGTATGAATGCAGTCCTGGCAATCTCGTCATGTACATGCCTGGAGATTATCCTGTTGGTAGACCGCATGTGGGAGCAGCAGCATGAAGGGCGACACACGAGGCCGCCAAATATCCCGTACATATCGCTGTGCAAACACGTCTCCAATAACCGCCCTCCGGAAATACCGAGATTGACCACGGGCTGCTCGATCAATGGGCCTCTCAGCAGCTAAGTCCACATATGTGAGACGTTAAGAGCACGTCCATGGCTGACATCCATATGAGGAAATAAACTGGATTCGTGACTGAAGAAAATGCAATGACATTAATTAGCCATGCATGCCGCTTACGTACGATGAAACTGCAAAAGAAGTCACCATTGATGGGGCGTTAAAGGTACGTATGTGGGAATAGTGATATAGAGATAATGTATTCTCCTGCTTGAGACATCTCAGTTGTGCGTATCGAAACACACTTATTTCCGACTTAAGTACGTAATATATTCAAGCCGCCGTATCTTCCATACGTATTTGTTGCATTCCACACAAATTATGTTTTTTTTTTAAAGATATATACCTAAAAGCAGATAATTAATAAAATTTTATTTAACTGTCCTAAAACGCACAAAATCGTAGCAGTAAGGTGTACTATCAGAAACACACACACGATTTAAGACGAAGTAAAATGCAGCACAATTTCTTGTTAACAGTTGTATCATGATGGTAAGCCTAGTTACATCTGAGCAAAAAGGCAGGACATACTGAATTGTTCGATTTTGCTCCGGTCTTATAATATTTTTATGAACACTTACTTCTCTGTGTTTCAACTCACTACTTCTTACTTTTTTTCTCGCTGTACACATAATTCGTGCATTTTTTTAATGCCTATCTAAATTTATATTTATATTAAAATTTTTATTTGTATTACGTGCTGAAACGTTCGCGAAAAAAAATACTACTCATGGCGTGAAGTGTTAACTATGAAGCTAAATTTTTAAAGACGATAGTCATTTCATTTGATTACTTGATTTCAGAGAAAAATTCACTTTGACCAAAATTTCATTATCTGAAAATATACTATAAACTGCTGTAAACTGCTGTAGCTCACTTTAGTGACGTCACATATAGGTTTAAGTAAACATTTATTTGCGTCTTTTTTATTAAAAAAAGGGACATTTTGACTTCGAATTTTTGCCACATGTGGTCGCAAAGTGTGCATTCATGAAAATTTACGCGTTGAAGCAAAAAATAGCAATTGTCGAAAGGGAGAGTGATAACAATGGTTGTTATGCAATATGAAAAATGGTGCTAAACAAAGTTGCTATTCGGAAGCCAACAGGCGTCAACTGGTCATAAAACGCCTTCTGGCTAGGCGAAGCGTAGTTGGTTCGATATTCTGATGGACAGGTGATAACTAAACTTCTTACAATGCCAACTTTCACACCGTTCATTAATTCCACGACGAAAATCGCCATCCTTTAGGCAGAAAACTGGACGAGAATTGCGCCCCACTTCAAATGCATTTCAACGCAACGACCACAATAACTCGAGTAGACGAATCGTGTTCACAATTTCTCAGTAAGGTTTATCGCACCAGTGTCAAATGCGTCACCAAGAGATGCTAGCTATTGAACGGCGTTCACTCCACGCGCCCATCGATGCATTACGTAACAGCTGCCACGAGCAACCTTCACAAATTGGAGACTTTATTTTCTTTTTAATCTCCAGCTTCATCGCTAGTAGAATACGATAGCAGTTCATTATGCGGTACGGCCCGGCGGATGGAAATTGATCTCACTTTGTGTGAGCTCATAAATTCTCGCAGCATTTTAGACTAACTTCAAGAAGGACCCCACATGTTGGAAAATGATGGCAATGCTAAAGTTCTTGCTGGACTAGTAGACTCGCAGTGAAATATCATTCACCAGCAAGAGGAAAGCAGGCTTTGAATAAAGCGAGCATTCAGTGTTTAAACATGCTACGAATGTAAATAATACAATCAGTTTGCGGCTTCGTGACGGTAATAGAAAATAACCTGATTATATGCAAGACAGATTGTATCTTTCCCACGTATTAGCAATAGTTGCGATAACATATTTATACAAAGTTTTTTACTTTTAAATATACGTCTGAATTTTAACGTCACATAATATTGAAGAAAACTGTTGTATAGATGATTATATTTGTTTAAAAAGCCGATATATGAATTATGGTATAAAAGAAAGTCCCTGGCGCGCGTCTGTCTGTACGACTGTGCTAATCTCGAGAAACTTTGAACGGTTTTGTTTGCGGTGGTTCAAAGAAAGAATGATTTTATTCCCTAATAATGAAAAAGTTTAAAAAAGTTAATGAATTACTGCTCGCAAAATTCAATGCCCAAACACATGTATATTGTTCAATAGATACAGTACTCGACCGAAAAGAACCTGTGCACTATCCCACAGAATTTCTTAATTCATTGAATCCTTCTGGCATGCCAACACACAAACTGATTTTAAATTTGGAGGTACCATAATATTTTTGAGAAATAAAAATCCACTGAAATTATGCAACGTGACTAGATTACAAATTAAAAAGTTATCTCATTTAAGGTACTGTTCTAACTGGCTGCGGTACTGGAGAAATTGTTTTAATGCCTAGAATATTAATGGTTCCCTCGGATATGCCTTTTAACTTTAAAAGAGTCGAATTTCCAATAAGAGTTTTTTTAGTATGACCATAAATAAGGCACAGCGTCAAACATTTCATGTGGCTGCAGTGGATTTGAGTGGAGCATGGTTTTCACATGGACAACTACATGTAGCCCTTTCGCGTGTCACGTCAAATAGAAATATTTTTGTGCTGGCGGTCGGAGGCAAAACAATTATTGTTATATGCAAATAAATTTTCGAAACCACTATCATATAATATTGTTTTATTAGAGATATATGAATGTGGATTAAGCGAAGGAGGTAGGTATGTCAGGATCGTGGTNTATCATATAATATTGTTTTATTAGAGATATATGAATGTGGATTAAGCGAAGGAGGTAGGTATGTCAGGATCGTGGTAAATGGATTTCCATAATCTCTACTTACGCCTCTGGGAGACAGGCGTGACATGTATGTATGTTATATATTATAGTAGTTTACTAATTTACTATCATTAAGTTTTGTCATTGTATTTTCCCAATTTATTTATTAGTGTATCGCTGAAAAAACTAAATTGTACCCGGGCAAAGCCAGGCCAGGTCGCTAGTGAAGTACACTTATGAATATTGCAGTTTCTTTCAATAAATTGCTGTTTGTTATTTTATGAATTCTTACAATTTCCCGTTAAGTTTTTTCTCATTTTATAAGGAAGAGTTTGCAGAGCGTTATAATAATTATTTAGGTGTTTATTTTTTACCAGAGATATCTTCAACGCAGATTTGCTGACAACTTCGGACGCCATGTGCCGAGACTGTAATCTTTCAACATTATAGCATTGGGCACTGAGTTTTAATTGCATGACATAACTTGTTATAAGACTCGAGTATTGCTTGCAATTCAGACTTTGTGGTTTGCTGCTCTTACGATAGAAGTAATAGGTAATGGAGGATTAAGAGTACTTCTGAAGAAAATGTGCTTACGGTAATTAGTGAGTATTTACACGGCTTTGCCATTCTGTGCTNAGGATTAAGAGTACTTCTGAAGAAAATGTGCTTACGGTAATTAGTGAGTATTTACACGGCTTTGCCATTCTGTGCTCATCTGTGTGCTGCTTTCAAAGTAGAAGCGTAATGAGGTTATTCGCATTTATATGTAAGTAATCCACATTAGTCATAGTCTTTTGTGTCTGTGTTTCGGAGAAATATAATACATAACTTAAGTTTTGCAAGAATAAGTTTTTTTAATGTAAAGTGTGTGAAGGTATCGATAGATATAATCCGATACTTATTTCGAATAATTTGGCTATCAAGCAATGCCAATAAGATCTATTATCTCCGTTATTCACCTTTTGATATTGGTCTGAGTTAACGCAATTTATTTCATTTTCTTTGATCGCGTCATTTTGGCATGACCGACAAATGCGAGCCTATTTTCCTATCTTATACATTTTTTGCTATTATCAGTTTCAATAACGTTTTATTGTGAGCTTTCGTCACGTTAGATTATCATTTCTGATTACTTTTGCACATGATAGATATATAAAGTGATTCCTTGCTGGAAATTGTAAGAGTCTCAATTGATTATAAAAACTTAAGTAAAAAATTAGGTTTTTCGTCTTTGGTAAACGCACGTAGATAGACCAGTTCTGATGGTCTTCATGTGATACCTAAAGAGTGAAAGTTTTAAATGAAGATTTTGAGTATGGTACTCTGGNGACCAGTTCTGATGGTCTTCATGTGATACCTAAAGAGTGAAAGTTTTAAATGAAGATTTTGAGTATGGTACTCTGGTAAAAGTTTATTTTAAAATTAGCATGAAAAAATCTGGTTGTGATCATTCACTCAATTATACCGCAATGATGTGTTTACAAGTCAAGTGGAGAAGAAATAGTTTCAAAATAAATACAGTAATATGATCTTAAGTTTCATGTGGTGACAGAAGTTTCTGTCTGCACGCAGTGATTGTAGTTAACGTTGAGCGTAATTTATCGAATGTGCAAAGAGTTAAACCAGGCAAGAGTGTGATTTTTTTGTCATGATATCGAATAAAAATGTAACTAGTTACAAGAATGCCATTAACCCATAATGTATCAATACAAATTATTAAGTTCACTTTTAAAACAGTTTCGTAAGAACCATATTTTTTTGAACACAGTCTTATTTTTTTATAAATACTTCCCTGGCTTTTTTTACTCAAAATAAGTCTCCTTTTGATGATGTAAAGTTGGAGGTAGGCCGTGACACTTCCAGAGTATTTTACAAATTGTCACGTAATAATCCCCGCAGCAGTTAGTAAAATGTACAATTGCAATCAAACTTATAAAATTACAATTGCGCATTCATATACTCCTAATATAAGATAGGTGATGTATCTGTAAAGCATTGTGGTTGGCTCGTTTACTTTTGTGAAATTTACAATAAACCTTTTGTTTTAATGCAGTTAACATTTACTTGAAGAAAGCTTTAATATTTTCATGACAAAACTGCCTAACTGATTACTCAAAAATAGTAATTAATAACTTCTGTGCTATGGGTAAGCGACAGACAATATTAAGTTCAATATGTGTCTTCGCAAATCACGACACCATATATAAGATTTTAAATGTGTTTGCCTTGTGATGTTCTATTAGATGTCAAATACGATTTATAGGGTCCAAGGCCTTTATAACCATTTCAGATGCAAACATTTGTGATGTGTAATACGGTGGTACACCTGGTTCTGGTACGTAGGAGTTGGTGTAACCGAGGATTATTATGTCTGGACCTTGGATCCTCGGCCAGCAAACAGACGGTTTTATGTCTTTGTTTGTTCACAGCCAGAATACAGTCTATTGTCTGTTAGTTTGACGAGATGGTTCAATACAGTGTTCCACATGTAGAAGCAGAGGAGTTTCATAATCAAGGTGGTTGGTATTAGTGTATGTATAGGTTGAGAAAATAAGGTTGGGTTTGCTTTGTACAACGAAATTATTTGTTTGTATAGGCCAAATGAAACATTTTATTGTTGCAACCAAATTGTTTTGTTATTCTTATTTGCTTGCCCCAGACCAATATTTGGTTGGTACAACTAAACATTTTTTTAACTCCACATATATTAAAGAGATTGGGTTGATATAAAAAGTTTCACAAATTTGGCAGAGCGTCGAACCTAGATCGCATGCGTCGAAGTACTACCTCTTAGTAACCAGTTTTCAAATTTTACAGCATTGTTTTCAATTTCCTGTTGAACTTGTTTTATAAATATGTTCAAACGATTATTAAGCATCAATAAATGCACTTACAAACACGGTAACTACCTAAGTGTCACAAAAATACATTCAAACTCTCGAACTGTACTTTCGAACGAAGGCAGTTATATGCGTGGCCAAAGAAATATATAAAGTTGATTCCAAAAATCATTTTGTTGGCAGTCTGATTTCTTATAACCAAACACAGAGATTTTGTGTATTCTAACTTTTTTTTCTTAGATGAATAAAATTAATTTTGTTGCTTTTCAAATTTGGTTTGCTCAACATTACATTTTGTTTATGCAACTGGATATATTTCTGATCCTATACAAACACATATTATGTTTGATTTGCTCTCAGTGTACTCGGGGGTAATCACAGGTTCGGCTATCGCCCAGATAAAGTTTCTCTTAGGTGGTTGTAGCAGAATTTGTATATCATTACATGTAACTTTAAGTGAGAAAAAAACATTACTCAATTTCCGAGTGTGCTAAATTCAAGAGAGCCCGCTTTCTGTAACAATATATGACAGAGAGTTTTGAAATACTACATTTATTTTATTCAGCAGAACACTCAATATCTCTTCTGCTATAAAATACATAATATTAATAGGACTCACCTCTAACATAAATTGTATGAATAGTATGAAAAATAACTTCTTAAGCAACTTTATGAACCGGGTAAAAAATATGGAGGAACATGCACTTCGGCTACCTCGAAGACAATTGGAGTGATGGTATTTACCGGATATATTTACCTACACGCAGAACTGTATTGCTTTAGATCGTACAGATAATTATTTTATGAAAGCAAAACAAATTCTATATATGAAAATTAATTTTTATTTTAGGAATACTGTAAAATTACTTTGAACGTGCAACCAACAACGAATGACTTCCTGAACACAATTGTAAAGCGGAAATATGATTTGTACCAGAGAGTCGCAGTAAAATGGCAAAGATAATTTTTAATATAATTATAAATTTGTGTACAGCATAAACACTTGTTAGTGAAAGACCTGAGGGCCAAGCACTGTGGGCTAATCAAATCAACATACATCCCAAATTATTATTTTCAATTCTGTAGTACTTTCGCCATTACTAAAATTTTGTTAATGTTGCACGCCTGTTAATCTATCGTTTCCAAATTTAGTGGCAGTTTGAGCTCTGATGGGCTGTTCGTCCTCCTTCTAACAATGTGGCAGCGATCCCTGATGACGCTACGGCCAGCGCTATGTGTCATTGTGCGTGAATCGAATCTAAAATCAATGAAATTAGGAATGTTTTGCCAGTTCCGCCAGGTGCATCGAGGAAAAATATTCCTTCGTTGACATCGTTGATTACTATCATCAATGTATCATGCGCGGTTTTCTGCTGCTGATTCAAAAGTGAGACCTTTGTTCATACTGATTGAATTAAAGCATCTCGATCCTATTGCCATTCTCGTTCAAATTCTCTATTGAATGCATAGTGCATGGGGCGATTCGGCACTGGCATTCCTTATTCGTGCAACATCTTGCCGGACATCATCAGGCACAAGTTCTTTATAGAAATCAACGCCTCGTTGTGGATCTCCGCGTTAAAGTCAAGTTCAGGATTCGCTGTGGTTGTACGCACTCGATGCAAAATGTTATCAGACATATTGTCTTTATATTTGTTCCATAAATGGAGTGGGTTAGATGGAAAAAGAAGTTGTAATGATGATGGCAGAAAGTGATCTAATTTGATGCGCAGGAGACGAAATATAAGTATCAGCACGTGTATGATCCCAATGAATGTCATCTTCGAGCAAATGTAAACGCTGACGCGCTTCTCGATATGTTGCGCACAACTCACCATTGAGAGTCCGTAGAAATTCAAATGAAATCGGTCCACGAACATTAACCAATAACCAACGTAGGTAAAAACATTCGTCATTGCTCAGATGAACTTTGTAAATGCGCCCCAATACATCGGTTGAATATCCATTCACGTATCCAGGAACAGGCTTTCCCTGTTTCCGACGTTGGAATTTTTTTGATGATGCGTTCCATGTAAAATATCTCGGCATCTCTGAATAAAGCAGTGTTCTCGCAAATGGATTACTTGCGCATGTCGCGAAAAGACTTTTCAGCGTTGTCGTTGGTGGTCATCCAAAGATTTCATATAAAAATGCCATCGAAATTTCCGACTCGCATTTTTCCAAAGACATCAAAATAATCTTTTCAACACACCACAAATAACACAATATTCATTTTCGTTAAACAACAAACATATAATGAAATAACGACGCAAAATGTCACACTTTTTTTTTGTTATAAAAAAAAGTGACAGCAGAACTTTCAAACTGTGCCTCATTTCACGTAATGAAATTCTTTGACATAAAGATTTCATATAAAAATACCATCCAAATTTCCGATATTTCCCGTGGATTTTCAAATAAAAATACCATCCGAATTTCCGAATTTTCCCGTGGATTGTCGAAAAATTTTCTTTCATACAAACTTTGTCCTGACAATTACGAACACATTAAAAACGAAATCAGCTAAATCGGTTATGCCGTTCTCAAGTGATGCTCCGTCATACATGTGGCAATTGATTTTTATTTATATAGATGTAATTATATTGTCAATTAACACGTCCAAAGAAATTTATGACAGTAATGTGGTAACAAACTGAATTTTATAATTAAACCTGACAAAAAACGTGTCCTATAACTAGAGACCTGAAAAATTCGCGAGTTCAATGACCTGCAGTCTTACTTACAAATATGCTGATATTAACTGCACATTGGTTGTCTGTTGTCACAGTGGAAGGCGAAGTTTGGGCCAACGTTCTCCAGGAGGTGTCAAAACCCGTGTGGACCAATGGCTAAAGTTTTGTAGACACACGTGTTTTGAATTCTAGCTTGTCTCAAAATGAATCCGCGAATTCTTCAGGTCTCAACCTATAACATTGGTTGATAAAAAAATAAATTTCCTTAAATTGTAATGAAGTATGTCTTAATAAGATGTCTTTAAACTACTACTTTAAAACAAAATAATTACTACACATATAAACGCAAATATAATATTAAAAGTTTCTTTACCTATTGATGCAGGCCTGAAGTTTGCAGTCAAATACTTTGCTTTTACAGATTTGTCAGCCACTTTTTAACCTTAAGTTTACTTTCATTCAACAATCATTTATACGTTATATAAATATATGATAGGTTAGAATGGCTGTTTTTCGGGATACCTTTAACTTAACAAAACAAAAACATACATAAATAGTCCATAACAAATCACCGGAAAATATCACTCTCTGTAGCTATTTAAATGAAAGACACTTAATATACATTGCCAAATTACAGTTTATTAAATAAAAATAATCCTGTAAAATAAAAAAGGACAAAATAACTGCAAAATATTACTCAAGTGCTTTCTTATACACTGAAACTCGGCAAGAGTTGCAATAAAGTTCTTCATAAATAGCTTTAACGTCTATTTTGTCCACCGTGTCTTGATAACAGTGCAAAATAGCCAAATGGTTCAGGTTTTCCTGTGTCATAGTAGATCTTAAGTAAAACTTCAGCCGCTTTAAGAGGGAGAATGAGCGGTCTGCAGCTGCTGAAGTGGCGGGAATCGCAAGAAGTAGGCACAATATATTAAGCACTTCGCGGAAGAGTTCTCTGGTTTCTTTATGAATTGGCCTTAGACCTTCAACAATATCATTCATGGAACTATTTGTAGGTAGTCTGTGACAAGTTCATGTTTGTACAGCTGTAAGATAAAAGTTTGGACTGATCTGGTGAAAAATAATATATCGCTGCGTACGCAACTCGTCCAATGTTATATGTGTTTTAAATCTTGTCCCTTTAATGGTTTTCAGCAGTGTATATATATATATATATATATATATATATATTTGTATACTAAATTTTTCACGTATTTTCAGACTACTTTTACAATAAATGCGAAAGCACGAGAGCAAAATTATTTCGAATGCTGCGTTTTAGTAGCCATATTTAATGATTAAGAGCGTTTATGAAAATGTATTGCAATCTTTTATGTGATTTAAGCCTTAAAATTACGTTATTCAAATACATTTTATATTAAGTGCACTTATTAGCGAAATCAGGCAGCACTGAACTATCGTATATTATCTTAAGAAGGACCTAGGCAGTTTTTAAAGAAAACAACGCTCATACGGTTTAACAGCTCATCAAATTTATCAGCTATTGAGGAGTCCTCGAAAACATAGTTAAGCTCTTTGCGCCCTCTTTGCGGTTGAATTTCTAAAATCTTTAAGTGAATATTTCGGCAATTTTGCAATTGCGGCTCGTTAGGTGAGGTTAGTGATGCGTCACTTCAACAATATTTCTCAGGAAATGCTTACGTTCTTCCTGGTTGTTAAAAATGAGTTACCAAATTAATAACTCTGTCTTGAGTATGAAAGTGTACAACATTGAGTTACCACGCGAGGAAAATTGCCGCCCGCACTGAGAAAACTCCTTTCAATACGTCAGTTGCGCGCAAGCATTCTTCACAGCGCCCCCGAGTGCAGCGTCGGGCACGCCGCTCGAACATACTCCACTTTCCTGTCTGCGTGACCTTGAAATGCGTGTGAAGATGGTACAGGAGAGAGGGTTAAAGAAAGGGTGAGGGAAGCGCTTTAGCTGTTAGCTACACTTGTGCACACAAAGGGAAACTCTAGGGGTTTATTTTTCTTTCACAGCGAAGTTCCGATGGGCATGACAGAAGGGTCAACCAGTCTGTGGTAACGTGCGCTCACGTCTCGCGAAGTTCTACTTTTTTTTAATGGTTAATGATTTTCAATAATTTTTAAAGCATTTTAAAGCATTATCGACTATGTGACAGAGTTGATATGAGCAAAATGCCATTAAAATGTAGTGCATAAATTTGTTGCTATGACAAAACGGACACTATAGATTTAATAGTAAAAAATATTTAAATTTCATTAAGCTTTTATATCGTTAATCCAAACATTCTTAAAGCTATATCCTAAATCTTAAACATTCAGGAAAATCCTCCTCCCCCCTTAACCAGCACCCCAAACGAACCATTTTCGAAGTCATAATTCCGGTATCATCAGTAACAATTTGACTGCTCTCAGCACCTACGAGCCGCCACTGGAAAAACAATAAGGTGCGTTGCACTCTTGGTGTATTACCTAGAGTATCGCTTGCATTAGCGGAACGATACGTAGTGAGCATCCCCGAAGTAGAAATTGAGCAGCACTTCAGAAAAGCATGAAGTTACTGCGAGTAAACTGTAGCTACTTAAGCGACAACTGACACTGAGTGATACTTAACAATAGGATTAAGACATAGAATGTACTCACCGCTGGCGTATATGCGTAAGTATTTTGAAAGCGCTTGGCTATGTTGCGAAACCTCCTTTTCTTTATCACACTTTCTTTTCCTATTTTCGGCATCTGATGACTTACGTATTTCACCCTTGTTCTTAGTTTAAAAAAGAAGGAATGTAAAACTGCGAGCTTGTGGAAGCACCGCCACGCCAGTAAACCGTGCACAGACACACTGACACTGCCCACTCCCTAGCTCAGAGGGTCTGGGGAGGTTTGTAACGGTACTCTGCAACTCTGCGGTGCCAGGGGGTGTTTATCAACCATCAGCTGCGGCTAGCTCGGCGAGCCATCTGCCACGGCTATGCTGCTCACCTGCATAGGGCTACAGACAGTTCTGAGCTTAAATCGAAATTTATCTAAAGATTTCTGTCCAAAGGGTTGCGTGTGGCGCCCCTTATCTGTTTACAAGATATACTCTAATTATAAATTATTTTAATATTTCTGTTTCAGAAGGTGCACGTTCGGCGCCCCTACTTATATTTAAAAAAACAGGTGATTCAATGAAAAGCATTTTTTTTATTTTTATATCTGAAGACGTGCGTTTAGTGCCCCCTCAATGAAATTTGGATGGGGGAAACAGAATACGTGCCCCATCCCCCCTCTTCTGCCGGCGGTAAAGTCATTGTTGTTTCGATTATGTATGTTAGTAATTTTAGTGACGTCAAAAATGTCTTTCAGAAACCTTTAAAGTTTGTGGATTTTATACAAAAGAGAGATATTTTACCATTGATATATTGCCAAATGTGGTTGCAAAGTGTGCGTTCGTGCGAATGTTTGCGTTGAAGCAAAAGATAGCGACCGTCCGTTGCAAAGTTGCATTCGGAAGCAAACTAGCGTCTCTTAGCCGTAATACGCCCGCTGGCAAGACGTAGTGGACTTGACTTTGTAGTTGGTTCACGATAAAGTGCGTACTCTAGAATTCAACCTCTGGAAATGTATCACTGTCCGCAACTGCACACATTTTAACGCAAGCATTTGCTTCAATGCTCACAGTTAATTTAACAGCGAGTTAGGAGAAGTTATTCTAGTTGGTGACGACTCACTAGACTGAATATTAAACATGAACGGCACCTGAAATTCATTACTTTTTTTTGGTTTTGGGCACTTAATAATAAGGATAGCCTAATTAATTACAACTCGTTTATGTTTCTGACCAATTCATAATATCACTTGGCCACCGCATCGTTTCGGGTTATAGGGTCCATTGTTTTGTTAATTAATTTTTTACGTCTTTTCCATTCCATTCTTTTGAATTCGGTGAATAAGAGGCAGCTTTGATCGTGTTATCTGGTAAGTGCCTTGAACAACGTGATTTATATGACGGTTTAAAACCCCAAATATAAAATATTTATTTACATTATAAGTAAGACGTTCAGGCCTACAATTTTAATTAATTTTTCATTTATTTCGACGTTCTTGGTTGCGTGGAGTCTACCATTTCACGTAACATGACAACATCGCAAGTATGTATACGTGTAACTAAAGAAGGTTATATGGATTTAAAGCTTAAAAAAACTTACACCAAGTGCATATAATTATATTTGTTATAATGTGTAGCAATTCTGGAGCTTCGATGGGTGTGACTGANGAAACTTACACCAAGTGCATATAATTATATTTGTTATAATGTGTAGCAATTCTGGAGCTTCGATGGGTGTGACTGATAATTTACGTGACTGTCGAGAGCAGTGTTTACGAATATACACTTCGTTCATATTTCATTAGTTTTTTTTAACAATAACTCTATAACTTCGCTTTTTATTGCTCGTTAAACATTTATCCTTTACTAAATTTATTTGCGAATGCAATTTCATGAAATAATTTATCATCGGTAAGATATAGTTTGGTTAGTCTTCTAATGAAATTGCTTTCACACTACTGTTGCTATACTAATATTACAAGCTAAAAGAGATTAAATCGTAAGAAAGGTTAAACTCAACATTAATGTCGTTTGAACCTGTAAATACTAAATTCCTGTGAGCAGCTTTTCATGAAACTTGCAATTAGTGATATATGTCACAATGAAGGTGTGATGTAAAAATTTCGATCAAATTGGATAAGCCAACAAGATTTTATGACAACTAATTTTGGTATTAGTAATATCACCGTAGTGAAACCGGCAATTTGCTTACACATAGTGTGTATATGTATAGAATTATTAATTTGGTAGTTAACAGAATTAATAGTAGCACACTGTTATCAGAAAGAATTTTAATGGGTCTGCAAATTTTGTCATGATAGAAAGGTATGCAGCGGGAGAAAATATTTTGTAATATTTTACGTAAATATCATAACGTGGGAATTTAAAGGTTCTTAAGGTCGTCGTTTTCCTTATTTCTACCCGTAACTATAATTTTTAATTATCATAGTATTTTTAATAACGATTTAACATGTGTTTTTTTAAGTAAACCTTGGACTACACAGTATTTTCTCTAAGGGTTTTATTCCTATTACGGGCGAAAATTGGAACCTTGCACATATTTAACGAGGAATGTTCTAAATAGCGTAGCGCTATTAATGAGGAAAAATTTAAACAGTTTCCAAACGCCAGACCGTTTATTTCAAAATTATCAGTGTTCGCAAATATGTATTTACTAAAATAAACTTCTGAGTATTTACAGCGCACACTATAAAAGATAATTGCATTTCGCATTTTTATGTTCATAAATAGAGCGGACTTTTGAATAGCTGATTAAGAATGTGCGACATGACAGTGTTCAAATTGAAAAACTTCGGAAGGATACGCAACATGCCGAAAGAAGAATAAAAACAGGGCTTTCAAAATGCAAACTTTAACATGAAAAGTATTTATTCTGATGGGAAGGTGAAATCTACACTTTGTACCATGCCAACTGCACCACGCACGTTGTTTTCACGACGAAAATCGGTATCCTATAGGTAGAAAAGGTAAAGAGAAACCCGCCCCACTTTAACTTAATTTCCACGCAACGACAACTGTCACTCCAGTAGTTGAAAAGTTTGGCAATTTCTCAGTTATTTTATCGCAGCTGTGTCAAATGCGTCGCGAAGGCATGATAGCTATTAAATAGTCGTTCACCCCGCACACACATTGACGTGTTACGTAGGAGATGCCACGTGCAATTTTCACAAATTGGCGACTTTATTTCTTTCTATCTCCAGCGTAATCTCGAGTGGAAGACGGTAGCAGAACTTAATCTGACTCGGACAGGCGGACGGAAAAAAACATTGCTACGTTTGAACTTGTAAATTCTCGCAGAATTTTAGTTTCACATCAAGAATGACTCCACATGTTGGAAAAATATGGTAACGCTAAAGTTCTTCGCATCGAAATAACATTCACCAGCGAGAGAAAGACAGGCTCTGAATCAAGGGAAGAAACTTCATGCCACTCCGCAGTGTTCAAAATTGCTCTGATTGTAATCAATAATATTTGTTTGCGGCGTTCGTGACGGTACTACAAACTAACCTGGTAATGAGAAGGATAGATCATTTCCTACCCACGCATGCATAACATTTGTGAATATATTTCTAACTATATTCCTTTACATTTAAGTACATTCTTTTCATGTTGAAGAAAACTGTTCTCCAAATATTTGAATTTGTTTAAAAATTACGTGATATGAAGTATACTTATGTATTATGAATACGACAGTTTATTTCGATAAATTTGTGTTAGTTCTTATAAACATTGATATATTCGAATAAATTTTACAATGTCTCTCTAAGTGTGATTCTGAATTGTAGAATGCATTTTTCAGGGTAAAACAATAATTCATTTAAGTGTTTATTAACGACTACGGTATCTTCAGCGCAGACATGCTGACATCTACGGACGCCATAAGCTGGGACTACATGCGTTCAACATAATAGCATTGGGCGGTGAGTTTTAATTGCACGACATAACTTATTATCTGACTCGAGTAGTGCGTGTAATTAAGACTTTCCGACTTGCTACTCCTGCGACGGAAGTAATAGGTAATGGAGGATTAACAGTACTTCTGAAGAAAGTGTGCATACGGTAAGTGAGTATTTACACGGCTTTGCCAATCTGTGCTTGTCAGTATGGTTCTTTCCAAGTAGAAACGGAATGCTGCCTTTTGCATTTATATGTAAGCAAACAAAATTTTTCATAGGCTTTTGTGTTAGTGTGTTGGAGAAATATAATACACATTTAAAGTCCCAAGAATCAATTTTATTATAGTATAATTTGTGATTATATATACATTTTTGTCGTCATTTTGATTCATTCGTCAAACTAGCAATTCCAAGAAGCTTGTACTATTTCTGCTTTTCACTTTTTTGGTTTTTAACTTAGTTCATGTTTGTAATTTGATCGCGTTATTTTGGCATGAGGGACAAATGCGAACCGGTTTTCTTATCTTAACACATTTTTGAGAAAATAACAGTTTTAATAATGTTTTTTTTTTTGGGATCTATCGACGCTTAAGATAATCACTTTTGATTACTTCTTCACTTTATTCACATAAATTATGATTCATTGCTCGAAAGAGTAATCTATTATATTGATGATAACAATTTAAGCCACATTTGTGTTTGTCGTCTTTTGTTAAAGCACGTCCAGATAGACAAACTTTGAAGGGTTTTATTAAGAGACTACAAAGCACTTACTTCGGTTACCGGTGAAAGTTTGGCATGAGGATTTTGAGTATGGTAATCTGGAAAAGTTTACTTGAACACGAGTTGGAATACATCTTTTTGTGGTCAGTCACTCAATTTTGCTGCAATTATGTGTCTACAAGTCCAGTGCTGAGGCAAGAGTTCAACGTATATCCCAGAAGATGATCTGTAGTTTCATATGGTGACAGAAATTTCTGCCTACAATCTGTGATTACAGTTAACGTGGGCTTTTTTCTATCTAAAGACATAAAAATTAACCTATTTTTTGTTTTAATTAGTTGTATATATTTAATCATTTTATATCCAATATAAATGTAACTGCTTTCAAGGATGTTATAAACACGTAATGTATGAATACAAACGATTTAATATCAAAAACCAAGAAAAGTATTTTACACTATATGGGTCCTCTTTACACTAATTTACCTTTAAACATATAATTTAATAGTTTAGATTATTAAATTTCCCTTTGAAAACAGTTTCGTAAGAACCATGCATTTTTGAAAGAAGTTTTTTTATTTGTTTCTTGCCTTCTTTTCATACTTAACTTAAGTCTCTATTTGGAGATGTGAAATTCAGTGAAGCCAGTTACACAAACAGCGTAGTTACAAATCTGGCACACAATAATAAACGTGTAAGTTAGTAGGATTTACAAATGTAATCGTAGATATGTACTGCCACTCTTAGATAACTGGTTTGTCTGTAAAGCTTTCCGGTAGATTCATTTATTTTGTAATATATGCACATACATTTTGGCTTAAAGGAAAGAACGCTTTGAATAAAACCCTGAAAAATTTGATGACAAAACTGGCTAACTGATTACATCGAAAGAGTTATAACTGCTGTGCTGTGGGAAATTGACAGACAATATTAAGTGCAATATTTAAGATTTAATATGTCGTTGCCATTTGATACTGTGTAAGATGTTAAAGACGATTTTCATGGTTTAATTTCCTTTATAGCTATTTCACGTTCATAAATATTGCGACGAAGCAGATGGTGGTAGCCCTGAATCTGGTCCGTAGGAGGGAGTGGAACTGAGTATCGCCATGTCTGGTACGTGGATTTTCGACCAGCAAGAATATTCTGTTACGTCTTCGTTTGTGAGTAGACAGAAGACAATCTAGTGCCTGTTCGCTTGGCGAGATGCTTCACGGCAGAGTTCTACGTGCACAAGCATCGAGGAGTTTCTTAATCAAGGTGAGTGGTATCAGTGGATGCACACTCTTGTGAAATCGAATGTTCAGTTATCGCCCAGTTAAAGTTTCTCTCAGATGGTTGTGACAGAATTTGTAAGTCAATACATGTTTTATTTAATTGAGAAAATGTATGACTCAATCACCGAAACAAAATAATTACTGTAACTGACTAGCTCTGAGTGTGTTACATTCTAAAGAGCCCGCCTTCTGTACACCATATATATAACAAAGAAATATGCATTGTAATATATGTAATTTACAGCATAACTTTTAATATCATTTCTGCNAACACATAATATATATATATATATATATATATATATATATATATATATATATATATATCCAAATATAAATTTCATGAGTTCTTTGTTTTGTAGTTAAAACTATCACCACAAAGTTGTTGTATATTTCCTTCGCCCCAATGACATACTTCTATATGTCTCGTTTACATTTTAACTCCACTTTTTTTATTTTACTATAAATTACAGGGAATCCATGTTCAGTCCACTATCAGTCCAGTTAGACCTCATGGAATGTTCACTCTGCGTTTAACACTAAAGCTAGCAAATAGTTCTCGCAACTGAATGCGGCAAGGCCCGTAGGTCAATCGTTGAATGTAAAACTTCTCAAACTTTAGGTCGTGCAGCCTTCACTTCGCAGCTGTTGCGTGGCGACTTTTTTTCCTCGCACACCGGACAGCGACCCGCTGAATCACATTTGCAGAAGCACCGCGGACATTCGTCACACGACTTTTCTGAACACCATCAAACTCGATCACCATATCAGTGGTTTGTATGGTCGTCGAGCTGCGGCACAACAGCACTTGAAGTTAATCATCTGCGCGTCTCCATCTTGAGAAACGATGGGAAGTGTTCTGTTCCGACCATCTGCGTTAAGGATGATGGCACGTGGCTGGGGGCAGTTACTACACCACTGGGCGTGTTAACTAGAATGAGTTCAGTGCTGAGTAACTACATGTGCGCTTGCTAATGATATGACGGTACCACCGTGATGCAGAGGAACATAGTCCTGCAGATGCTGTCAGCACATCTGCCAATCAACGTAGATTGATTAACTTTATAAAAATATTTCGCTAGAAAATAATTTTTTTTTAAATGTAAATTTATGTACTTTTAGAATAATAACGCATGTCGAAGAATTGTAATTCATGCACACAAAGGCCAGCATGAGTAAGATCCACCCTATCTTAGATACCTATCTAATAGAGTGTAAATATGTTCGTTGCGTCTAATTTTCGATGCAGGGTACATTCTCCTATAGGCTTTTCAAAGTAAAATGAGCGCTTCTGAAAGACCTGCTTGAAAACTCCATATATGCTTATTTTGTTTCCTTCCTCCATACGTATAATTAACATTAGCATGGCACGAACACGTTATTAATACGTTGGTCCACTGTAACGTTGTAATTATTAGAAAAAGCAAATTATAAACNTAGCATGGCACGAACACGTTATTAATACGTTGGTCCACTGTAACGTTGTAATTATTAGAAAAAGCAAATTATAAACAAATTTTTCTATTTCTTACACTTATATGCACTCATATATACATAAAGCAAGATGTTTTATATTAGTGTTCACAAATGTTTACCTAACACGTTTAGTAAAAAATTTAGTCATGGAACTAAATTCTCTCCGTCGTTTCAAAATATGTTAGGTGATTGCAAATCATTGTGTACGTTGAAATACATCCGGGAAGGAGAAGTGACATTTTTCGAACACTGATTTCGAAAGAAATCAGTTTNACATTGTGTACGTTGAAATACATCCGGGAAGGAGAAGTGACATTTTTCGAACACTGATTTCGAAAGAAATCAGTTTACCGTGAACATACTTTCATACTAAGCTTAACGTTAACCCATTCTGAATCACTGCACACAAATACATACAAAACGCACCGGAAGTATTTTCTTGGCCAATTCTTTAAACAGCAACCCTCAAAGGCCCAACTATCTTCCTTGCAACTCATTTTTAGATCATGCTACTGTCCTAGTTTGAGATCGGTTCGTATTACGAGTGTCATTTACATTTCCTGCCACCTTACCGAATATGATATCGAAACGACTGCTGAGTACAGGACGTATCAAAAATATTTTCATTTGCGACACCTAAACCCAAAAATTAACATGGGTTTCAAAAAAATTAATTATCATATATTATTTGTTACACGTCTTCATAATTTTCCATTTTCTAAAGGAATCTACTTAAATGTGATATATACTTCACCTTCAGAAATTTAAACAATTGTCTTTGCATCAGGCAACGGCACAAATTACAGTAGTAGTAGTTTCGTTTTTTTAATTTTTACATCAGCCTTATAAAAATTATCGGATACAGTATTAACTTCATAATTTGTAGCTCGAACGTTAAAATCAGAATTGAAAGAGATATATTACAAATTACAATATTAATTAAAAAACTATTCTCATCTAAAACCATTCCAATATGGTTAACATCGTCTTTAGAAATTATGCAAACAAGATATTTTGCAAGTACTTATTTGGCAGACGTTTCATACAGATAAATATGCTCGAAGCTCAGATGGTAGCCATCCCAGGATGAAACGCAATCCAAGAGTATATCGCAAAATATCCCATCCTTTCGAAGAACTTCACGAGATATTTTTATTTTATAAATTCTGTTGTGACAATTTGGTAAAATAATTGTATTTTTAATTAAACAAATCCTCGGGTACAATGTATGTATAATTTTGGAACTGTAACGATTGCTACCCCAGACAGCGCGTTTGTTGTTCTTTTATTCCAGATCAAAATTTAAAGCGTAGGAAAAATCTTAGCAATAATTTGTTAGTAGGAGACGTTTTTAATTTAATCCATGTGTTAAAGGCGGCTTATGCAAAACTACTAATTAACAAGCATTTGTATTACTTAATAACTTACAAAAATTGAATTCTTCATTACCTTGATACTATTCTAATCGACAAAGCATATATTTATATTTTGTTTCCCGGAAAGACAGTACATGAGTTTTATTACCATTTTTAACTAACTGAAGTGTGCAAAGTGTTAAATATTCTTGTAAGAATACTCTGGCGTAACCTTGCGTATAACCTTAAATAGCAGGGTCATTTGAGGAAGTAAGGACAATTTATGATATAGCGATTTCTTTTATTACGTACAAAACAAGAAGTTACTGAAATAACTAATGAGTCTACTCTCCTCAACGTTGGTGCAAATAATATTTAAATAATTACTTAACCCTTAACACACAGATTCATTTTTCGTTTTCAGTGTTGCGAAAGAATACATTTCTGGCGTGGAAAGTTCTTACAAATGCCTAACAATACGTGGAACTTTGGAACCTAGGGGAAGAGTTTCAGTAGATCAAAGGCATCATAAACAAACAAAAATAAAATATTTTGGTGTGTCAGCAGCAACCAATAGAAAGAGAAAGGCAGTGCCCGTATTTGTGCAACCTTACGGACTTGTACAGCACCAACCATGATATCGCCTGTTTTGCAACATGTCAAATGTGAACGAGTACACTAGGGATAAAACGTTATGGGGTTGAAAGCTGAGATGGTAGGTAGCAATTGAATCGTTTAGAGCAATACCCTTAGAGATGAAACAAGGAACATATGCAACACTACTGAGAAAATCACAAATACCCTCGTGCCTTCCCGGTTCTCGAACCCAGAAAATATCTTACAAAAAGNTGCAACACTACTGAGAAAATCACAAATACCCTCGTGCCTTCCCGGTTCTCGAACCCAGAAAATATCTTACAAAAAGCTAGTGTGCAACCAACTGGATTACGGAAATCGTATTCCAGCATCAACTTCGAAATTAATCGTTTTAATTCTTTGAATTATAGAGTTTACATAAATTAAATATTTACAGCTCTGTCGTTGAGAAAATTCGTGACTGAGTCACTAAAACATGTAAGATAACATGGCCCACAATAGCGCTACTTATGTGAAGAATTTAGTGAAAATAAGTTGATTGTTCCCTGGGATATGGCATAAAACCTCCGTATTATTCATGTGACCATCTTAATAAATATAGCACAAAAAGTTATGTATTAGTGCATTCAATGATTTTGTAACTGAAACCTTAAGTTAATTTGGGTTGTAAAATTCTAATTTTTATATTTTACTTATCATTATTCTCCACAATATTCCAGATTCTACAAAAACATACTTAAAGGGGATCAATATTTATCCTTGAGAAATGTTAACTATTCTTGGTACATCAGGCAAAGCCACAACATGCAACACTAAAATCCTCATTTAATTTCACATACAGTTAATCAATATTTCCAACTCAACATCATAAATAGTTTTATTATACTATCTGCCTTTAATATTCCAAATTTGAACTGAAAATTATAAATAAAAATAATGTTATTTATACACAATACTATTCTCACGTAAGANATGTTATTTATACACAATACTATTCTCACGTAAGACCATTTCAATATGATAAACATCGACTATACAAGTAAAGAAGACAAATTTGTTGAAAGTACTGTTATGGCGAACGTGCCCCTTAATAGATAAGTTAAATTCTAAGTCTACTGGCAGTCATAACAGAGTAAGCTGCAACCAAACGAGGACATGGTAAAATATCCTATCCTCTCTAAGTACCTAACAAAAAATTCATATTTTCTAAAATCTGTCCTGACAAATTGCCAGAAGAATTATACTATTTCTAAAAACATTGTGTAAAAAAAATACACGGTTTTGAAAATTTAACGATTGCTTATTTAAACTGCAAGTTTGTTGTTCTTGTTTTCAAGGTAAACATTTAAAATGCAGGAAAATTTTTCCCAAAACTGTTCTTGTGGGTAGACCTTTCTAATTAAATAGCATAGATTATAAAGACTGATTACAGGAATTTAATAACTTAAAAATATGTTTTTAAATTCTAAATTAGTACTCTTATTATATTTTTATTACATTCATACCGCGCTTAATGATAAATTATATGGTTAAATTTTCTTTCCCTGGAATGACACTTCATGAGGTATATTTTCATGTTTAATTCATTGAAATGAATAAATAGTAGTATATAGTATAGTAATAATATATCAGTTTCACAACAAAAACCACTGAACCCATTGGTGCATTTTGGCTCTCAAGAGCACGCTGTTTAAAGCCGTCCAAATATCTTCACTCACTCATTAAAGTATTTAAGGAAATGAATAAATATCATGGCATGGCCTCAAAAATTGTTACATACATAAAAATTAATTGTGAGTTTGGAGAGACTTGCCCTCATGAAAGAACATTGGACTTTGTACCGTGCAGTGTACAGTACTGGCCAATAATACTATTCCGGCGTGTTATGCAAATTATAGCTGTGCAAAGTGGGTATGAATGTGTGAATCAGAATGCAGAACAAATGCCTTAACGCCACTGTAGCAGACCGTTTGCAATAAAGAATCAACTGCGCAACACACTCCTGCAATAATGTGAGTAATTGAACCTAGAAACTACTGTTGGCCTTGATACTGATCCGACGAGACCAGTATGATGCAGCGCAATACACTCCTGCAATAATGTGAGTATTTCAATCCAGGAACTACTGCTGGTCTTGCAACTCATCCGACGGGACCAGTATGATGCAGCGCAATACACTCCTGCAATAATGTGAGTA
>NQII01009382.1:0-38299 GCA_002778355.1 Clitarchus hookeri | reverse complement strand
AGAAAGAAGGAAGGAAAAGGAGGAGGAGGAGAATAAGGAAGGAAGGAAGGAAGGAAGGAAGAGGAGGAGAAGAAGAAGAAGAAAAACTTGAATGGCAAGTTGAGCTATGTTAGTTAGACTCTACCTTTCGAGACTCGACCCATCACTAACATTTGAGTCACAATGCCATGATTGTGAGGTGTTGTAATTCATTTTTTCTATCCAAGTAAGCTATGGAAATGCTGTTGACTGTTGCAATTTTTATTTGTGCAATGAAGTTAGAACAAGAAGGCAGATGTGATGAAGTTCATGCTAGTGCCATGAAGGTTCCAGATATTCAATAGCATGTTGTGCTATAATTAGCCATGACGTCACATGATGCCTCAATAGGGCAGTTTTTCGTGGTGTAACGTAGCTTGTTGTAGGTACTTACGTTGAACATGGCTATTGCCTATTAACAGACTAGTACAAACTCTCACAGAGGAAACAGTCAACATGCGAGACACAATTGTAACTTGCGCTGGCCGCACTCATGACAAAGTCTGTCTTCAAATTGTATTGAAGCCGAAATTTTAACCTTTTGAATTATTTCCACCAATGTGAGAAGCTGTAAAGTGTGCCGGGATGGTATTATACATCTCTCCTGTATTCACATATTTTTTTTCAATAAGAATGTTTTCAATTTGACTTTAATCGATACTGCAATTCTGTTCTTGATTCTCATCCTGCTTGTTGTTGTAGAAGCATTTTATACAGCTGTTGTGTAATAAATGAATGGAACTGCAAATATGATAATAAAACTCATTTGAACTCTCCTAGCTTGAATTCATTATTACTTTTTTCAATGGTGAATTTATCTACGAACATATGCCTCCCTGACATCACAGTTGCAGTGTAGTTAATGCACCAGCCTACCATCACCACTGGTGAAGTATAGGCCATTCACCGTTACTTCACACTTTTCTGAAGCCCTGCTCAAGTTCTACTTTTGATTACCGATTATGTATCCTTCCACTACATGTAAACATAAACACTGCCATGTGACTACGTTTTAACTGTCAAATTATTTGTTTACTGTTTTCAGCTGTTTAAGGAATTGTCATATCTCAAAAACAATTTTGTACGAATGTTTACAATTTAGGCCTAAAACAATATCTAGGTCAGCTTTATGCCTTTTTAACAATGTCTATATTGATGACAGTTCTTATGGGTAATATTTTACAGTTACATATTTGTTATACAAGGCATAACCCACTACACGTTGACATACACAACATTTTGCCACAACTGTGTTTAACCCTGTTAAAACTGCGGGGAAAGAACTGTGGTATTTAACCTCTTGTTATTGATAAGTGTTGGATTATTTCATAAAAGGATGGCCTAAGTTAGAATAAAAATTAAAACAAAGGAACAACCAGTCCAACGAAAAGACACAGTAAATTCAAGCATGCAACTTGCTTCGTTTATTTTTTGTACGTAGCAGGAACAAATTTAAATGATAGTGGTGAATATGCACACAAATATGCCTACTGTAACTTTTATTCCACTCATATTTCTATGCATTGGTACATACTGTTTTCTAGGTTTATTTAATTATTTATTAAAATATATCTGGCTGGACTTGGTATTTTGTTGGGGTTGTGGTGAACATTGAAATCACAGAAACGTAAGCATCTTACACAATTGTGTTTCAAACACCTAGGGCAAGGTTACAATGTTGTGATAAATAAACAGATGTGACTTTCAAACTATTAATTTCGTTAAAACGAATACATTTTGCACGTCCGATATTTGCAATCACACACACTGGTCCAACGTAACGTAATGGCAACAATACTCTTCCACACACAGTGGTCACGACGCACATTACAGTATATTTATTCCTGCCGTAGAAAAACAGATTTATCACAACATTGTAATTTTCATAGGTAGGTTTAAAAAACACAATGTGTAAAAATTTTATACTTTGTTCTGAAACACGCCATGCCATGACTGCGTTCCACTTGGTACTGACAGCAGCTGAAATTACTGATGAGCATTCCTTTACATACTGATTCTGCTCATCAGTAACTGATCAATGACGTTGTGGCGTCTGGGTTGGAGGATATACTTCTGGCTGAAGCTACTGACGCGCAGGAGGTCAGGCAGTCTCAGTAAAAGCAGACGACGCAACATGGCAGCGATGGATAAAGAGGAAGTTACGTTNGTTGTGGCGTCTGGGTTGGAGGATATACTTCTGGCTGAAGCTACTGACGCGCAGGAGGTCAGGCAGTCTCAGTAAAAGCAGACGACGCAACATGGCGGCGATGGATAACGAGGAAGTTACGTTATCTGCAAAAGAAGCCGGTGTAAAGTATATTTTCACATTCTTCGATCTCATCATCAATTAATGAGTCTGAATCAGATGAGGAAGAATAGAAAAAAATTTATATCACTGTTTACATGTTCAGGCCTAACATTGCTTCACACCATGCATAGCATACGCCATTATTCTCGCTGAAAACTCTGCTGACGAATGTTCCACCTGGTTCCACTACTTTTGGTATGTTACTGGTCAGCGCTGTCAGCCCATGTCGCCAAGGCACTGCCAGTCGCTACTTCTGCCAACTTCAGAATTGTAAGCATCCTGCCATCAAATCTAAATAAGTTTTCAAACCATAAAAGCTCGTTTCAGTTGTAAATTACAAATTCAAAATTGATCATTTTTGCTGTTATAAGTATGAAATATGCTAAAATTGAAAGCATGTATAATTTTCCTGCTACTACTAGTGGTGCAAAACTTCCAGAGAGAAAGAGAGAGAGAGAAATAGAGAGAGCAAGAGAAAGAGAGAGAGCAACAAGCTCCGCTCCGCCTGTTAAGTCTCTTCCTCAGACAAAAAAAAAGGTCACTAGGGTCTATGCACAGTAATCTGCACCAATATTTTTTATCTGTAACAATGAAATGTGTTTCCTTCATTACTACCTAAAAAATTAAATATATAAAAAAACCCAGGATAAAACAATATCTTAACTGTGAACTATTTCTTACTATCCGTTGCCAACACATCGCTGCTCTCACTGTTTTTAATTCGTATTTAATACAAAATAAATATTACAAGTTATAGAAGATACTAAGTTAAAGTTTCATTTATTAAAGAATACAATAATTTAAAGTTAACCACAGTGCTATATATTTGTTTTTACAAGTTATTTAAAACACAGGGTGACATGTAACACCTAGGGTGATTTTTCAAAGGTTCTTTTCAAAAGTATCGAAGATACCGTGAATGGATTATAGCCGATAGATACATTTCTCCACACCTTCTTTGTTTCCAAGTAAGGCAGAGAATAGCCTTGCCAACAGGGCGGGAGAAGGGTAGAAGGGACGGTTTTTTTTTAGAGTTGTAGCATTCCAACACAACCAAAAAAACCAGCAAGTCACTGCATAAAAGAAGCAAAAAAAAAAAAAAAAGNAACCAGCAAGTCACTGCATAAAAGAAAAAAAAAAAAAAAGAAGGAAGTGGGCCGCCCTGAACTACATAAAAAAAAGAAGCAAAAAGAAAAAGGAAGCCTGCTGGTAAAAGAAGCAAAAAAAAAACCGGGAGCAGGAGTTGTTGACATTCTTTTAATGACCATAGGTTAAAGTCACTGCCACAATGTTTAGGCTTTTAGTGCCACTGCGAGTTTATTTAGTTAAAGTATTTCCCAAACATATCACAATCACCACCTTTTAATATATATAAAAAAAAAAGAATAATTTGTTATATATTTACTATCTTTAAATAAATTTAATACAAGTTTATCTGTATACATTAAGTCTTATCTTCACACTTCGTTATTGTTCTTTTATTCGGTAGGTTAAATAAAACATTTAATGAATTTTACCTGCATTGGTTTAATGAAGTTGCAAGCAAAATGCAAGTATTCAAAATGGAACCAAATACTGGAACCAATATTTTAATTGTAGAATCGGTACCGGAACCGGTATTTTTTGTTATTCGACCCATCCCTAGTTATTAACTCTTATGACACTAACACGAAAATGAAAAATAATTTTACAAGAACTCATTCTTAATGAAAGTTTAAGATTTTGTAACATTTTATTAGGTTATTCATTATAAAAATTGATTGCGAAACCAAACCAAAAAATGTAGAGTATGGAGTACTTACCACAGTGATTCTTACCTACATCTAAATTTCCATTTTATGTAGTTATGTTACAGTAAATGCTTGATTCTAATACCTTTCATGGTTCCCTGGAAAAGATTATTTTGAGGGGGTCATTATTAGAAAAATCATTCAATTAAATTTTTTTCATGGTTCCCCACAAAAGGATCATTTCGAGTGGAGTGGAGAGAGTTGGGTTTTATGCGTGTCTATTCAATATTGTATAATGCTTTTGAGCTTAGTTTTGTAAACATATTAAGTACACCCCAATCCAGACAGGGATACACTTGGGATTTTATAGAACTTATGCACTATGTATAAACAAAAAAAAAAAAGCCTTGAGAGTCAATAGTTATTTTGAGAGGGTCGCTATTCCAGGGGTCTTAGAAACGAGAGTTAACTGAAGTTATAAAATTATGAAAACAAACACAAGATGATTTACAAATAAAAATTCCCTTTGCTGGAACACTACATGAACAGTGAACTACCCATGTGCGAAGTTTCGATAATTTAATAAGGGTAATTAAAGATGCAGTACATGNGCACTACATGAACAGTGAACTACCCATGTGCGAAGTTTCGATAATTTAATAAGGGTAATTAAAGATGCAGTACATGTTACCAAAATTTCCAAAGGTTGAGGTGATTGAGGTGTTGTATTATGTTGAGCCTTAAATAAACATAAGTAGTGGTGGGATGTTGCTGCAGTTTATAGTGTCCTGGGATCAGTGGCACAAGGAGCAAGTGTATTGGGATTGGGACAGGTCTGGGCCCTTTTTTATAGTCAGCACTGGCCTAAGGTAAGGCAGTCGCAGTGGCGTTTATAGTTTTGGGCAAACCTGGGTGTTTTTCCATCGGGCACATAATAGTCCGGCTCCTTCATATGCTTACATTAATCAAATTGATGTTCGAGATATAATATGTTGGAAGACCTTCGCTGTTCATGAAAGTGTTTTAAATCAGACTCTTGTTATTTCTATAGCTTAAGCTCCTCTTCTGCATACTCGTAAAAAAGTAATATTTGAATTAGGTGATGAAATATGGTTGTTTCATAAGTTGGTTGGTACTAGTGGAGATATGCATGTTTCAGGTTATGTACAGCTTGTATATAATGCATAAATGATAATAAAGTTTGTTTGACAGAAATTGTTTCAGTAGTTTTTATTTTAGAGTAACATAACCTCAACTTGTTTTAAGCTTGGCAGCCCAACCTAATATTACAGTCGGNATTGACTCTGCCCACCCTCCACCACTCTGGCGGCCGAATGTTTCTGCGTAACGTGATTAGCGACCCTTAACTTTGAGGTCTTGAGAGCTGATGAGGATGAAGTAAGGTGAGTATGGAGCTGCGTCAGAATGCAAGGGTGGGGGAAACGGAAGATCCCCTAGAAAACCCACCAACCAGTGGCAGATTTCCACATAAACAAATCCAGGAGCAACCCCACCGGGAATTGAACCCAGTTCACATAGGTGGGAGGCGAGTAGTCTGACCACTACACCATCGTGGACCCTACTGCCATTGTGCTTCTGCCTGGCAGATACCCAACTGTAGTTCTATTTTGTTATTCTGAAGGTGTCTCATTTATTAAAATAAATTAATGTTTGGTTGAAATATCCTCTGGTTTTTCTAAAGGCCATTAAAAATTGAATTTTAATTTGCCAAAAAGTACATTTTCTCTAATTTTGCAGCTATTGTAATTGTTTGGTGACAAGGGTGGTCGCAGATACCCTTCTCTGGTACCACTTCATTCGGAAGATGCCTGTCTATTAAAATAAATTAATATTTCATGCAACAATCATGTTTCCACCAAAGAAAATTGAACATGGACTTACAATACTTGGTAAATCCTTGTGCAACACACTGTTTTTTGTAACATTTTGGGAGATGAGGGGAGGTTAAGTATGTGCCTTTCTTGAATCAATTATTTCAGAAGATGTGCCTAATAAAATAAATTTATATTTAATAAAAAAAAAAAAAANTAGTTATCTTTATGCTGAAGCCAAATAAACACGGACTTCATGGAAAAAATCGCAAATTTTTACGTAGAGTGATTGGGGTTGGGTCAAATTTAGTCCAAAAGTTCCCAAAATACTTAGTCACCTCGTTTCCATAACATCACTTATGGAAACAGTGAGAGATCATTTCAGAAAGGTTCTACTGTACTTTTTATTTTATAAGAGTGCAATAAAAACATAGGGTCGTCGCTGCAGGCCAGCTGAGTGCTTTGCACATAGAGGCGATGGGGCAAATGGTGAGTGAGCGAGAGTAAACAGTTGTTGAAGCAGTCAGTGACGACTGCCAGCCAGTCTCATAGAACATCCTCCGTTTGTGACAACACACACAATATAATCATCAGTCTGGTGACTCCTTGCTTACACGAATGCCTGACAACATGCCCACAATGACACACTTGCAGAATGCCTCGACGCATGAAATAAAATGAACCTGAAAACTGGAGCTATGTTATGCTATGCCATCAAGAACCAAACCAAAACCAGCCATTAACTGAACATGGTGGCCAAATTTTAAATTACAGTGGAACTGCACTATAACAGCAGCTCATGATGGCAAGGTTAGTAATCCCTACAGAAAACCGTACTCACAACCAAATTTACTACCATGTACCATAATTTAATGGAGTGTTATAAAACACTAAGATGCAGCATATCCGATGCAATCCTTAGCCCATGTGACGTACCATTAAATTAAAAATTATTAAAATTTAAATTAACCATTTTCATTAATAATTAAGGTGATAATTTTTCTGGCCATTCCTATCTCTAAAGGCACTGAATTGACGACTGAAAATAAACATGACTCATTACAGCTATCTGAACAATTAGACTATTACAGCTTCTTAATTCTAACTCCTAGGGTTGTGGGAATGCAACTTCTTTCTCACAAAACTAAAACTAAAAATATGTTATTAATAGGGATGGGTCGGTTCGGTTCTTGAGGTTTGACTCGGAACCGGTTTTAGGTTAACAACAACTACTCGGTTCTCTCGTTCTCTCGTTTCTACACAGCAATAAATTTACCGCAAAACTCTGTCCTTACCAAAATAACTACCTCCTGTATAGCGCTCCCTTTTCCCCAAAAACAAAGTAAAAAAATTTTGGGGTGCGCTGCACTACGCGCCATACATGAGAAAAAAAATTAAGGAGTGGTAGTCTTAAACTGTCCTCTCCCTTCTCTGTCTTTATCACTCAGCCCGCCCCTGTAAGCAACACTGCTAGCCGATAGATACATTTCTCCACACCTTCTTTGTTTCCAAGTAAGGCAGAGAATAGCCTTGCCAACAGGGCGGGAGAAGGGTAGAAGGGACAGTTTTTTTTTTAGAGTTGTAGCATTCCAACACAACCAAAAAAACCAGCAAGTCACTGCATAAAAGAAGCAAAAAAAAAAAGAAGGAAGTGGGCCGCCCTGAACTACATAAAAAAAAGAAGCAAAAAGAAAAAGGAAGCCTGCTGGTAAAAGAAGCAAAAAGAAACCGGGAGCAGGAGTTGTTGACATTCTTTTAATGACCATAGGTTAAAGTCACGCCACAATGTTTAGGCTTTTAGTGCCCCTGCGAGTTTATTTAGTTAAAGTATTTCCCAAACATATCACAATCACCACCTTTTAATATATATAAAAAAAAAGAATAATTTGTTACATATTTACTATCCTTAAATAAATTTAATACAAGTTTATCTGTATACATTAAGTCTTATCTTCACACTTCGTTATTGTTCTTTTATTCGGTAGGTTAAATAAAACATTTAATGAATTTTACCTGCATTGGTTTAATGAAGTTGCAAGCAAAATGCAAGTATTCAAAATGGAACCAAATACTGGAACCAATATTTTAATTGTAGAATCGGTACCGGAACCGGTATTTTTTGTTATTCGACCCATCCCTAGTTATTAACTCTTATGACACTAACACGAAAATGAAAAATAATTTTACAAGAACTCATTCTTAATGAAAGTTTAAGATTTTGTAACATTTTATTAGGTTATTCATTATAAAAATTGATTGCGAAACCAAACCAAAAAATGTAGAGTATGGAGTACTTACCACAGTGATTCTTACCTACATCTAAATTTCCATTTTATGTAGTTATGTTACAGTAAATGCTTGATTCTAATACCTTTCATGGTTCCCTGGAAAAGATTATTTTGAGGGGGTCATTATTAGAAAAATCATTCAATTAAATTTTTTTCATGGTTCCCCACAAAAGGATCATTTCGAGTGGAGTGGAGAGAGTTGGGTGTTATGCGTGTCTATTCAATATTGTATAATGATTTTGAGCTTAGTTTTGTAAACATATTAAGTATACCCCAATCCAGACAGGGATACACTTGGGATTTTATAGAACTTATGCACTATGTATAAACAAAAAAAAAAACCCTTGAGAGTCAATAGTTATTTTGAGAGGGTCGCTATTCCAGGGGTCTTAGAAACGAGAGTTAACTGAAGTTATAAAATTATGAAAACAAACACAAGATGATTTACAAATAAAAATTCCCTTTGCTGGAGCACTACATGAACAGTGAACTACCCATGTGCGAAGTTTCGATAATTTAATAAGGGTAATTAAAGATGCAGTACATGTTACCAAAATTTCCAAAGGTTGAGGTGATTGAGGTGTTGTATTATGTTGAGCCTTAAATAAACATAAGTAGTGGTGGGATGTTGCTGCAGTTTATAGTGTCCTGGGATCAGTGGCACAAGGAGCAAGTGTATTGGGATTGGGACAGGTCTGGGCCCTTTTTTATAGTCAGCACTGGCCTAAGGTAAGGCAGTCGCAGTGGCGTTTATAGTTTTGGGCAAACCTGGGTGTTTTTCCATCGGGCACATAATAGTCCGGCTCCTTCATATGCTTACATTAATCAAATTGATGTTCGAGATATAATATGTTGGAAGACCTTCGCTGTTCATGAAAGTGTTTTAAATCAGACTCTTGTTATTTCTATAGCTTAAGCTCCTCTTCTGCATACTCGTAAAAAAGTAATATTTGAATTAGGTGATGAAATATGGTTGTTTCATAAGTTGGTTGGTACTAGTGGAGATATGCATGTTTCAGGTTATGTACAGCTTGTATATAATGCATAAATGATAATAAAGTTTGTTTGACAGAAATTGTTTCAGTAGTTTTTATTTTAGAGTAACATAACCTCAACTTGTTTTAAGCTTGGCAGCCCAACCTAATATTACAGTCGGACTGCGGGATAATCCATCTATTAGCGTTCGCAGCATTTCAAGTGTACATAATCAATCATAGAAATATGCACAAAAAGTTGTTCTGCATTTAATGTGATTGAATTACAACACAGCAACCTTTGNAATAATCAATCATAGAAATATGCACAAAAAGTTGTTCTGCATTTAATGTGATTGAATTACAACACAGCAACCTTTGGTATGCAAAACAATACACATAAATAAAGCAAACAAAATATTTGTTCAGATATTCCTTATAAATTAGTATTATCTACACCACAAGTTTTGTTTTCTGAATGACATTACTTACTCATCATCGAGGCCTGCTAACCACACACGGTCGTCCAACACTTCTGCTACAATACTTTCATATTGTACCTTTGAGACAAAGCCCTCATCAAAACACTCTCGAACCAGAATTTTGTCCCCTTTCAAGACAGAGGGNCATATTGTACCTTTGAGACAAAGCCCTCATCAAAACACTCTCGAACCAGAATTTTGTCCCCTTTCAAGACAGAGGGTCGCTTTTCTGCTAGATGTGGTACCTGCAATGAACAACAGAATTGATGGTTACCATATTCACTAACTGCCCATGGGAATTGTTGAGTAATACTCCAGTAATATCTAATACAATTTAGAAANCATATTGTACCTTTGAGACAAAGCCCTCATCAAAACACTCTCGAACCAGAATTTTGTCCCCTTTCAAGACAGAGGGGCGCTTTTCTGCTAGATGTGGTACCTGCAATGAAGAACAGAATTTATGGTTACCATATTCACTAACTGCCCATGGGAATTGTTGAGTAATACTCCAGTAATATCTAATACAATTTAGAAAAGGAATACTTAAGGCAAAAAAATATGTAATAAAGTTAGATCTATTCAGTTTGTAAATTGGACTCATATTCTAGTACCAAAATGCATATACAGTGGATTTTCTATCCATCATTTCTCAGGGGACTGACAAAAAATGTCAATACATGTGAACTTTCAAAAAATGTGGTCTTGAAATGCAGATTAAAAAAATGGCACCAAAGAATATGCTCCATGGATGCGGGATTTCAATCCATCCTATTTCAATAGAGGTTCCACTGTAATATGTATATGTGTGTGTGCATTCACATGTGTTTACTAATGATAGAATGGTAGCAGCTTCTTATATTCTTACACAGATTCCGTATAAGATTATTTTGCCAATTCTCAATCCTATTACCATTTCCTATACAGTTTAAATTTCTAAGCAAGTCTAATAGACTTCTGTGTGCAAGTGTATGTATAGAGAAAATTCTTTCTGCTTTAATTACTTGTGTATAAGAACAAACAAACAAAATAAACTGGGTAGCCAACTTCCACCCCTACGTTTTCTCAGTATGATGTAATTCAAGATGGTCACCATCACTCAACTTGCCTTTTCTTAACTTAAGCTTTTCAGCGACAATAGTAATGTTTATCAAAAAGTTTTTTGAAATTTTTTTTTTATATCTCACATTTTTGATTTTGTAAAGTATAATTTTCATATTATTAGTATGCAAAAATTCTGTATGTAATATATATCATTAACAACAACAAAATAATTGTAGTAAACAATTTTTTTTTGTAAATCTTACTTAATGTTATTGGTATTGCATAAATACACTCTTTAAAATCAAAGTAATTTGTTTGTCATTTGTTTCAAGACAAAGCAGTGCCAATTTTTCACCATTTAAACAGCTTTGTTTATAAATGTAAAAGGCCATCTTCAATATTGTTTTAAGTTAAATGTTTTCTTATATTTCTTAAGCACATTGCATTAAAATTTGTTCCTACAATCAATTTGGTCAATTTCAACACTGTTACATTTCAGAACTGGCTACTATGGCTTAGCTGTATTTCTCATGCTATGCAGTAGACACCTTCATCGCAAGCTACTGCAAGATTCTTCTGTTTCAAAGACAAGAGTAGTTTATTTAAATTACAAAGTACGGTGTACACAGTCCATTGTTTTATTACGGAACAGGGTAAAATGGGTAAGAACTATACCTGCTTCCGTTCAAGGTTTTCACTAGTAAATAGTGAGTTAAAGGAACTCTAATATGGCAACGACTGGTTGAATTGAGCATCAGTCATTTTTGTTTCTCTTACAGTACGTGCCACCCTTGAGAATTCCCAGATCATATCGTTTTTGCAATGAGCTTTGAACTGATTTTCACTTATGAAGTACAAATCGTCGTCAACTTCATAAGCACTATGCGAATCTAGCTGCTTTGCTGGCTTAATATAGGGTTGCAAATTATGGCAGGGCAGTGTGTGCTGTATCCTTTTATGCTTCTTTCCAACAGCACTACATGTCATACGAGGTTTTCTTATACAGCACGTAGGCTTGAGCACACAGTGTCATGTGTACTCCCAAGGCCAGAAAACGTTGCTTCAGTATAATCAAAATTGTCAAATGTGCTAATTGTGTACGTATCAGGACCGAAATGGATAGATATATGAAGGAACATCTTCACTTTGTGTAAAAGTTAACTGGGCCAAAGGCACTCTGATGATGTAACAAAGAATTTTGCTCCTGCATGCCTTGTAAATAGCTTGCCCATTCCTTATGTGTAAGGGGGTCTTCTTTTTTCCATGATGTAACAGGATGCAGTAATAATTGTTAGAGCTGGGCCTATCACCAATTTTGTAGATTCTGCTGGTGCCAAACATTTGTTGTCGATCCTGCAGATTTTTTTGGATTAGTGCTTTTTATTAGTGAATAAGTTACAAATGACTAAAAAGTATAAGGTGTATTACCAAATTAGCCAAACGTTTACTATTTATATAAAAAGATAATAATTAGTGGTGTGGAAAATTAACTTTTTGAAATATATATTTTAGCATTTTAAAAATGAAATTTAGTCATTTGTAGCATTTTCATATTAAAAGCTAGAATCTTATAGCATTTAGGAAGAAATAGGGTTTTTCTAAAAACTGGTTTTTTAAAATCGCACATCAAAATAAAATAACCNACATCAAAATAAAATAACAAAATTTTTACATAAACAAAAATCAGGTGATTACAGTATTATCATTGGTTAACAATAAATGACTCATAAAACATACATTTCACGTACCTTATGTAACTATAGCATGTCCCACATTTCAATGTAAAAAATTAGAAAAGAAACATAACTGACAAGTAAACAACTACAGTATCTGTTTTCAGTACACATACTAGTTAATAACTTCACTAATTAAATATTAGTATATTGCACATTTTAATATTTCCTCTTTCAAGTGAGTTCTGCGAACATTGAGTACAACACTGTACGAGCTCGGGCATCTCTCTGCATCAACACTGTTCACAGGTGCTCAGATGGTTCTGAGGGCAGCAACTCCAAACTGGTTTTGTGATAGCCACTGCTAGAAGAAATTGAAGTAAGTCAATCTTGATGCCTTCACGTACGCGTCCTTTCAACTGATCATGAAAGTACAGGTAGCCATCCATGAACTGAACATCGCTGACCTTTGAAAATGGTGGCAGCTTAGTCTTGCTAGCAATTGGTTTACTGCAATTTACTTCTACTTGATGGCCTGCTTTGGCCGAGTTAAACAGCTCACCTACTGTTGCATAGAAGTTATTTGCTGGAGATAGAGCCATGTTTGATGCTAGTTTAGTACAGCTTTTTACACAACAGCTTGAAATAGCAGATGTAATGCTTGCTTTGACCGCATCACTCTTTATTTCTTGGAACATTTGCTGTCTCTGTGATGGCAACACACCGTTAGCATACCTTTTGAGCTCACTGGAAAGCTGCGTAAGTTCATCCCACAGCAAACGAACAAAGGGATAGTGTCCAACTTCCAGAACTTTAATTAGCTCAATTATTTTTTGTAAGCCTAACTCAGAAATTTGCACTTGATTGTCAGTACAGAAAATTGGCCTCCAGATAACTTCTGGCATACAGACATTATGCTAGCATTTTGTGGATCTCATTGGTTGAAAAACTGAATCAGCACCTCAATGTACTCAGATAAGTAGAAAACTGCCAGAAACAAAATATTCCACCGTGTCACCACAGAGATTGGGAAATTTTTTTTCAACTAGTTCTAGGTAGTTCTCTTGCAAAAATTAAATGTAGGCACTCTTTAAATTTTCTCCCATGTAGAAATGCCATCTTCACATCGACAACGAAAGAATTCACATCGCTAAAACTGAAAATGAAAATTAAAACATCACCCACCAGGTTCACTTTATGAGCCCAACTCTGAAAGTGGATCGTGTGATCATCCAAAACTATCTGCAGTACTGCGAAACAGGTACTCGTGTACCTCACCGAGTCTGTCACAAGACCTAGAACATCTTGAAAGGTTACACCTTACTGGTTGAAAAATTCCAGTATAGCCTGAATGCATGTGGTCCCATTTGCTGAATTAACAAAGCAACACATGGCCAAGTACACCTGTTGATCTATATCCGGGTTGTTGGTGCGAAAAAGAACAGCAAAATCACAACGTCCACGACTATTTGAAGTTTTGTCTATAACAACTTGCATATCTTTCCCCGAAACGATTTCTTTAAGTCATTCTTTTTCTCCAACACCAACTTTAGGCATATATTCCCGTCTAAGTGTGTCTGCCCTAGGCAAATTGCCGGAACCACTTAAAAACTTTTCTAAGTATTTTCGAATGGCTAAGTGATCCATTTTTTCTAATGGTACGTTTGCCTGCACACACATTTTCATAGTATCTTCTACAAACATACTCTTCTTCGTCTTTGCACATTTTTTAAATTTTCAAATACAGTGGAACCGCGTTATAATGATAGTCGACAATAGCAAAATAAATTATCGCTATAGCGAGTTATCGTTATAACAAAATTTACGGTTTCCCGTAATTTTTTAAATTGTATTTGCCCTTGTAGATCCTGTGTTTAAAGAATGCCGTAAACTACGCATATGCAGTGACAAGTTAGTACAAAAAAATCCACGTCTGACAGTTTGATAGCGCCATTATGTAACGACCAGCAGACATGCGCGGCGTTGCTTCCTCCTCCATTCTTCTTCTCCTTCCTCAAATTTTCTGGTTGCGGAAGGGAGTTAGTTGCCTACCAACCAGTGCGCTACTCCACTCCTTGTCTTTCTCTTTCACCTACCTCTTCTTCTCCTGTCTCAAAAAACACCCCAGTGCGTTACTGTGTAAAAACAAAAAGAATAAGGAAACCGCCCGCCCACCGTAGATGTTGACGTTATTCTTTTAATAAACGTAGGATGCCGTTATCTTACCACCATTCCCCTCCCCGACTTCAACACTTTTTCCAGTGTACCCCTCTTTTCTTGACTTCAACTAGCTCTACTCCCATTTGTACCTCTCCCCTCCTTCTATCATACCTTCTTCCTTATCTCTCACAACACCTGCCCGCTACTTTCTCTCGCTATGGCTGACGCGAGAGACTGGCTCGCGCGTGGCAAGTAGGCGAATGTCACTTGCGATAAAACGTATTTAAACATTTTCAAAATACGAGTTTACAAATATTCGTATCGCTATAGCAAAAGGCTTTTAACAGATTTGCATTATAAACAAAATTAAGTACCTTTCAAATTATAGGGCAAATGACGGTGCATTTAAAAACTATTGCAATAGCGGACGTGACGCTATAGGCCTAATTCGTTATAACGCGGTTCCACTGTATGCGTAGGACTGTTGTTTGGCGCTTGGACATCACTCCTTTTTCTGCGATGGGTTTTTCTTGTTCAAGTTTTCTTCTGGAATGCGCACTTGATTTAATATACTTGTGCAGAATGTATTTTTTTTCCCAGTCAAGACACGTATTGCAAACAACACACATTAATATAGAACTATCGCTCACGTAGAATTTTTTGTGTTTGAAAGCATTTGCACGATCGTGAATAAGTTTTCTTTCGGAAATTATATTTTCAAACAAATACTTAATTCTTCTGTGCTCCTTTAATTCTATTGGCTAAGGGCTTTACGTACANACGTTATTCTTTTAATAAACGTAGGATGCCGTTATCTTACCACCATTCCCCTCCCCGACTTCAACACTTTTTCCAGCGTACCCCTCTTTTCTTGACTTCAACTAGCTCTACTCCCATTTGTACCTCTCCCCTCCTTCTATCATACCTTCTTCCTTATCTCTCACAACACCTGCCTGCTACTTTCTCTCGCTACGGCCGACGCGAGGGACTGGCTCGCGCGTGGCAAGTAGGCGAATGTCACTTGCGATAAAACGTATTTAAACATTTTCAAAATACGAGTTTACAAATATTCGTATCGCTATAGCAAAAGGCTTTTAACAGATTTGCATTATAAACAAAATTAAGTTCCTTTCAAATTATAGGGCAAATGACGGTGCATTTAAAAACTATTGCAATAGCGGACGTGACGCTATAGGCCTAATTCGTTATAACGCGGTTCCACTGTATGCGTAGGACTGTTGTTTGGCGCTTGGACATCACTCCTTTTTCTTGTTCAAGTTTTCTTCTGGAATGCGCACTTGATTTAATATACTTGTGCAGAATGTTTTTTTTTTTCCCAGTCAAGACACGTATTGCAAACAACACACATTAATAAAGAACTATCGCTCACGTAGAATTTTTTGTGTTTGAAAGCATTTGCACGATCGTGAATAAGTTTTCTTTTGGAAATTATATTTTCAAACAAATACTTAATTCTTCTGTGCTCCTTTAATTCTATTGGCTAAGGGCTTTACGTACANCGGAAATTATATTTTCAAACAAATACTTAATTCTTCTGTGCTCCTTTAATTCTATTGGCTAAGGGCTTTACGTACATGACAGAAAATAAAATAGCGCCATTGCCTACATGTCTTCACGCCGAAGATGTTCCTACACGACACGTTGCATTATGACTTTGAACCATTTAGTAAGAATATCTTATTCCATATTGCTATGAACATGTTAATTAGGTACACGTTTTTTTCATCGTAATAATAACAAAATATGCTGTCATCAATCACAATAAAAATATACTTGTCACATGGCGTAGGTGGAAGACTGTATACGTGTGCCATTGATGTAAACAATGTAATGTTGTCAAAAGCGACACTGGTAGTAGCTATGTGGCAAGCCATTTTGGGTTGAATGCATTTACAGAAATTTTTCTCATTTACCGCTAAACCATAACAATTTAGCATTTTATCGTGAATAGTGCAAATTTTTGCATTTTATCGCGGTTATTTATCATTTGCATAATTTCCGGAACTCTAATTGACAAATATACACAAAAATAATAAAAAATAAGGACAAATACATAACAAATTTAATGACAAATTTTAAAAATACAGATAAACAAGCCAATACAAATAAGGACAAACATTCAACACAACTATGCTACAATAACACAAAGAAATTGNAAGCCAATACAAATAAGGACAAACATTCAACACAACTATGCTACAATAACACAAAGAAATTGAAATTACAACAATTAATTATTTAAAACCCAAAAAGGTTAGTAACACAAAGTTAAATTTAAATAAATGGCGCTGTATCTATAATAATGCTTTAATAGCTCATGAAACGTAATTTTCTTCCCCATAAAGGGATTAATATAAAAAAACTGTTTGTTATAATTTCAAACACACATTATGAACAAATCATTCCTATTATTTAAAGAAGGGATTTCAAAATTGTTTCCACGATTCCTCGATACCCGCAATTCTTGAAGAATCATATAATTGAGAATCGGAAGACCAAGAATCGAAGCATTAGAAACCAATTTCTACAAATACATAACCCATCACCTCTCAAAAATGGTTTAAAATGACTTGATTTATGCAAAATTAATTTTACTGGAAAAATATCTACTCTCAAAACCTAGTTCTTTCACAAAACAAAATGTAGACTAATTGATGATTTGTGCTTGGGTGCTTTGCTACACATTTGGGTTGGTATAAAATATTTGTTTATGAACAGGAAGNTTGTGCTTGGGTGCTTTGCTACACATTTGGGTTGGTATAAAATATTTGTTTATGAACAGGAAGATTCAAAATAAACACATGTCACAGAATTAATTTTAAAATGAAAATGTTACAAATTAACTCGTAAATACAATNGGAAGATTCAAAATAAACACATGTCACAGAATTAATTTTAAAATGAAAATGTTACAAATTAACTCGTAAATACAATATAACCTTTTTTATGATGAATCTGAAGGAAAAACTTTCTGTGCTCACTAAATAGGGGAAACTTCATGTGTACACATCTTAAAATAATACACAAAGCTGATATACTAAATTTACATGTGCAGAGTATTTTATATTCTTATTAATGTGTGGAAAAGCTTTTTGTTACTGAAAACCAAATTAAATTTTTTTAATTATAAATCTTTTTAATCAAATGAGTTATGAGCTATATAAACAAACCTGCTTTTTTTGTCCAGAAAAAAAATTTGAATTTGCATCATTGGTTTTGTTAATCAAGTGTTGGTGAATTTCAATGTTTTATATAACAGACGGGTGGTATTCTCTTGTAAATATTCGTAGAGACAGCTTAGAATATTCTTAATCAAATGAGTTATGACCTATACATGAACATGTTTTTTTTTGGTCAAGAAGAAAAATTTGAATTCACATCTTTGGTGGTGTTAAATTTCAAGTTATGAGCTACAAACANTTTTTTTTTGGTCAAGAAGAAAAATTTGAATTCACATCTTTGGTGGTGTTAAATTTCAAGTTATGAGCTACAAACAAACTTTTTCTCTTCTCCAGAAAAATTCATGTGAAGAGATATGGCAACGATGTCTCTAAAGCTTTTTGTACAGTGCAGGGACAGGTAAGAAAAGGACTTGGAACACATTAACGGAATGAGCGGATGATTGAACTATTCTACAATATGAAGAATTATACCATTTTGCTACTTACGAAATCAAAAACACTCAGGCTGTTGCAAATTACTTACATATATGTTTTATGATTTACTTCTCACAATTTGTATATTTTTAGTGTTTATCTCTGCGTAAATGCTACTGCCAAACCATGTGTACTTATTTATTGAAACAAAAAGCGATAATAGCGACGGCAAATCGAAGAACTTGTTGCAGTGTATACCACAATGGCTACGAAAACAAGTATCAACAAAAGAAATACTCTATTCCTATTGGCTACACGGATTCATGTGCACAGGAGAGTTGCCTAGTTTTTTTTACGTGCATCCGTGCTTTATCCGCACTTACTGCGTACGTAATATATACGCCAAGTTGTCCGAGTATTACTACACAAAGTTCCAGTAACTAATACAGCCCTGGCCGGATCTTGTGAAAATTGTGAAGATTTTATATTTTCCTTTATAAAATAAATTGTTGTGTGCATTTGTGCCACTTATGCCCATTTTCACTGCGTTTTCGCAGGCATTGCACTGTAATGAGTCATGAAGTTTTGGGGCTGACCCATTAGTCACATGTTTCCGGACTTTGTTGAGGAAGGTGTGTACTGGAAAGGCCGAATGGAGGAAGTAGGTAGGCATGTATCTGGAAAGACCANCCGGACTTTGTTGAGGAAGGTGTGTACTGGAAAGGCCGAATGGAGGAAGTAGGTAGGCATGTATCTGGAAAGACCATTTGGTGGGGGTTGGTAGGCAAGTATCCAGAAAGGCCTCATGGAGGGGGTAAGTAGAGGAATAAAGATAGAGCCGANTTTGGTGGGGGTTGGTAGGCAAGTATCCAGAAAGGCCTCATGGAGGGGGTAAGTAGAGGAATAAAGATAGAGCCGAGCTAACTTCAGTCCTATCAAAAGTCACGTTCTTTTAGTTAAAATTAAATACTTTGTTAGTGTAAGCATAAAACTGATATGCAACTTTTTTTTACAAGAATCTAAGGGTAAGAAAACAACATGATNAAATTAAATACTTTGTTAGTGTAAGCATAAAACTGATATGCAACTTTTTTTTACAAGAATCTAAGGGTAAGAAAACAACATGATTAACTGAACAAAGATTAAAAAAAATATTCTTAAATTTTAAAATAAAACTAAGCTAAAACTAAAATGGAAAAATTTATGCCCATTGACGACCNATAAAACTAAGCTAAAACTAAAATGGAAAAATTTTTTTTCCAGCAATTGTAAAATGCTATTATACCTTAAGTTCCACGCGGTGCTCATTAACAACCCTCAGGGACACATAAGCCATGTTGTACTGCTGCAACTTCTCAGTAGCGTCATGCTCGTCCAGGTACATGAGCATATGGAAGTAGCTGGCATAATCTTCCACCGACAGTTGGTAGTTCGGATGAACGTAGGTACTGAAGAAAAACAAATTACCTCTAAATGTATAATTCCTGCAGATTTAAAATTGTTAACTCTGTTATGTAACAAAACTTATCATTAGGGCAGTAATTTTCAAACTGTGTTCTGCGGAAGCTTCAAGTTCTGTTCCGTCCAACCATTATAATTGTTCCACAAATTCCTGCAAAAATAATACTTAAGAATAATACAAATATATACATAATGATTTACAACCGTGGATATCGTGAGCCAACTATGTAAATGATTAAACATTGTACGCAAAACATATTACTACAGTACATCTACTAAAAATTTTATTTTGGCTTTCACTCGAAAATAGCGAAATAGCGGTACCTTTTTACCAAAATAAAGGTTTCTGGTAATGTTAACAGGATGTCCACTGACATTCCATTTTGGAATTCCCTGACGTTTCCCTGTTTTCCAGGCAGAATCTTCCCATTTTCCCTAACCTATTTTCGAGACCAAATCCTTCCAATACCGTGTTTTCCCACCACTGACAGAACAAATATGCTATCAGTGAAGCAGAATTAAATTACACGGCAACAGAACCAGCAAACAGGGCCAACATTTTATTCAGCCCATTTAAATTTCTCACGATACATGCTATTGACTTCACACAAGAGTGCCCATTACAAACACACAAATACTTTATAATTTTAAACATAAAGGTCCTATATCAGTTGGTAAAAAATGTATAATTGCCAGTTCACAGACTTAAAAATTGTAATTTAAATTGCATATGCTTATAATTACACGAACCTGTATTCACACAACTAACCACTTTTGCAGAGTATCAAATTATTTACAATTTCCCTGACCCATGTGAAAATTTCCTGGCATTTCCCTGTCACATGAAATTCCCTGACTTTTCCCTGTGGGTGGACACCCTAGTTAAGAAGTTAATTTAAGTATAAATGCAGTACTTTTCGTTTACTAAAATAAAAGTTCTTGGTTACCAACAATTGTAGATTTCAAGTCTACTTTATAACGTAAACCAATCAGGGCATTATGCATTGACGCAATAATGAGCAATGTTGTAGGTTCAAAATTCTTCATAATATTCAGAAAGAGTAGGAGTTCCAACACAAGATTATGAAGAGAGTTGTGACAGAACAAGTTCGACAACTTGTGGCGTGTCAATTTGCCAACCACACGTTGCACACATCTACGAGAATTTTATTATTTTTGAAAAGAAAGTTCTAAATGTTTAACTGAATGCACAATCAAAAACTTATTAACAATTAAACACAGGATCAATAGCAGTAAGCTGACAGTGGGGCACCCATCAGGCAAGTCAAAATAAACAAGTAAAGTTCATTAGCAAAATTTTAAAAGAAAAAAAAATATTAAAAAAATGGTTGCAAAACTTTTGCTGCCCAAGTAAACATCCCGAATTGAGTACAGTAGTAGGTGTCAGCAACGACATTGTCGGCCAGCCGTCCAAACAAATTATATAAACATAATAACTGTTCTACACCCATAGATCTCTCTGCACGACTCTAACATAAAGAAATAGAAAAAAAGTGTGCTAACCACAATTGCTTTGCCTGATAATGGAACTTCCCCACTGCCATTACATAAACTGACATTCTAATATTAATTAAAATTAGGTAGATAATTATTAAAACATGATCTGACATATACAATAATTAAAACTGCTTTTAAGTTTGAAATTATGTCAATAATCTAAATATTATTAATTACATATATCTGAATTTCCTTGTCGTTACACTAAATAGTTACTTTAACTGTGAAATCTTTCGGCCAATCAGATGCAAGTTGATGACTCATTACTTATCACAGATTACGGTGTGATCTACATAACTGCTGAAGTACTTGGTTAATTTTTGCATGAAACTGAGAAGCAATAAGCTTTCAAAGCCTAAAATGAACCTGTAATTCTGTCCTTGTCTATTCAAGGCACTTACAAGACTTGCTGTTTGGCCAATGATCAGCATTTAAAAATTACATCAAATCTATATTTTAGCTAAACACATTCATATTGGCAATAAGAAATAATTATACAAAAAATAAAACAACCAAACTGAACATAAAATTAAGACTAGAGCATAACCTTTCTACTATGAATATTAGCAACTTACTTATATATTTTTTGCTATTAGCAAGCAGGTAGCTGAATGCAGTCAAACATTCAATCTAATAAACAAATAAAATTAACGTTTTGGAATTTAAAACAATGACTCTACAATCTCAGACCATTCTCCAAGCCAAGGAATCCCCTTGCTGCCTGGGAAGCAGGCAATCTGAAATACAGTGGAAACTCTATTCATAGAATTTCAGGGGACCAAAATAAAAGTTCTATCGATGTGGACATTCTGTAGATGTGGACTAAACATATTAGTCAACGTCNAAAAAAAAAACCCACACACACACACACACACACCACCTCAAACTTTATGTTGAACACATTGATAGACCTATGTATTTGTAAAGTTAAACTAAAATAAAACAATGCAAATGAGAAATATTAAAGAATAAATTCATAATACAGTAGAACTCTGTTATAAAGTTCTCAAGGAAACTAAGAAGTGATGAGCTTATCTTAACTAATATTATAAATGCGAAAGTGTATTTGTTTGTTTGTTTGTCCTTCTTTCATGTCGCAACGGAGCAACAGATCTACGTGATTTTTTGTACACAGATAGTTGGAGGGCCGGGAAGTGACATAGGTTACTTTTTATCCCAAAAAAATATCTCATTCATTCAAGAATTTTTTTTAGTAAAAATAGTGTTTGGGGTACAATGCTGCGTCAATGTAAGTTGTTAGTGTGGGACGAAAGCACAATGTCACACAAAAAAGCGATAAGAGGCTCTAAACCAAACTCTACAGGATATACGAAACAATACAGACATTATGTGGGAGAAATGGTTGTATTACTGGCTGATGACTTCCGCCAAACTCTACCAGAGATTCAGAGAGGCACACCTGCATATGAAATCAAAGTCTGTCTCAAGTCGTCAAGCTTATGGGCAAATGTCAAGAAATTCAGCTTGACGACAAATATGAGAGTGCACCTATACAATGACGTTGATACAGGACATTATGCTGATACACTATTAAAAATTGGAGATGGGCGGTTAGAAACAGATGCCGAGGGCAGTGTGTCACTAACGGGGGAATTTAATAATTTGGTGCAGAGTGATACGGAACTGATTGCTAGCGTTTACCCAGATCTACAAAGAAATATAAATGACGACAAGTGGCTATGTTAAAGAGCGATTCTAGCACCAAAAAATGACATTGTTAGTGCTCTGTTCTGTGTTTATGATCAGTGTCTGTCTAATTACAAATACCATTATTCCTCCCTATAAGTTTATTACTATAACCATGAGCGAAACTGCCGCCGCTGGCATTGGTGTACAAGTGTATGCAGTGTCAAATATACTATAGTATATTTTCTGTTTGTCATCATTTGTAAGCAATTCTACTTTGCCAGATTTGTGGTGTATCGTACAAATACTGAATTCCGTTAGACATAAAATGTAAGTACAAATATTCTGTGTGCAAAGTCTGCCAGAACATTGTCACTTCAATCAACTTTATAAAAGCCGATTTACTGTTTCAAAAGAGCGTGAGTATCGCTTCACTATACACCATCATGATGTTTCTGAGATGACAGCATTACTTTCTTTAAATAACAGACAATTTTAATACTAAGGAACAAATACAAATAATACTAAGTAGCAAATAAAATTATCTGCTATACATATCAGTGCTTCTGGTGTATGTTCTTGCCAATACATAGTCATTTTCTTTAGTAAACAAGTTACAGAAACCACATATATGGTGCCATTTTGTAGAGCACGAACGTTATCTGAAACCAATATTAGCTTACAGTTTTTCAACTAAGTCGGTTTTGAGCCATGCTTTGTTTAGTGACCAAGTGCTGCTTGTTTTTATTATTTTCATAGCCATATGTGGATACGTAAATTACGTTATTTGAGTCGGCTGAAATGCATATTGCAAATTAAAATCAAAAGTTTTTCGCCTCGCAGCCTGTGAGAATACATCAGCATAACTAGTCGAGTAAAAAACAAGACATGTATGGTAACGTTCAGACACTGGCTCTTAACGCCAGCAACCTATAGCCAGAAGCCTGTGGCAGTGTACACACGAAAGCGAGCTGGCAACACTGTGTCTGCTGGCTCAAATTACTTTTACAACTAACAGCCTAGGAGAAGGGGGTGAGGCATGGTATCTTCGATGACACTCGAGCACAGCCCTTGTAGTTCCAAGGTGTTGTGCAGAGCGCAGCAGTGAACAGAGATATCTTTACGGCAAACAAAAACAATATGAAATCTACGACTATATCACTGTAGGTGCAGTGTTTAATTGCACAGCTTGGTGTTTGTTACAGGTAACACAAATAAAGAATTTGTGAGCTGTTTTGTTTTCCATAAACATGACAGAATGGCACAACTTGATCAATATCTAACTATATGCACATTAACATAAGAAAAAAATTATTTGAAAAATGCAGTTTTCTGCAAATTGAAAGCTGCCACATACAGTGACTATTAAAATTATTTAAATATCCGGCCAGTATATAAACTGGGGCGTGTGGCTTGGCTGCACGGCACAAAGTCTGGTGTGGGCTTAACTGTCCTCCGCAAACACTGGTTTACCTCGAGTGGGCATAGCCCTGGGAGGCTCCTGACTTGGCCGCTGTTGCTGATGGTGCTGGGTAGAACTCTTGCCCAGTCCTTGGACGAAGGTGGTGCTTCGGCTGACGGTGCTGGTGGGAGCCAGCGAAGGGATGCTTGTCCTGCTTGGTTGGAACCACGGGTTCGATATACTCAGTGGTGCGTAGAATACCTGGTGGAAGTCGACAAAGAATTGTAGCGGCTCGCCGCCGGTCTTGTAGGGTGGCTGGAATAGGGAACGTGGAGGGACTGGGAGGTGAGGCCTCTCCAGTTGTCAGGCAGCTTGAGCTCATTCCCAGGGGGTTAAATTGCAGAGGGCAGTTGGCGCTGGGTTACAGCTCAAGTTGGACTGAGGGCAGTAGCTGCCTTCCTAGCTCGCCACTTTGCGCCACTCCTATGTATGGATGTATGGTATAAAGGAAGGTACTAAAGTCCACCACGCTAAGGAAGAGCAGGCGATGAGGAGTCCGAGCTAGGAGTAAAGCTAGTCGTAGCCAAGCCAACCAGAGTTGTATCCGATTACTCCAACTGGCGACAAGCAGCGCGGTGGTTAGAGCGGTGGGTTATCCTGTATGTCTGTCAGCGACGTGGGTGTGGACCAAAGGGAGTCAGACCTCCAGAACCAGTCTTATCACTCCTCCAGGGACAGTGATAGTGCAGTGGATAGAGTGAATTGGCTGAGCTGGCTAACTAGCCGCCTTGTGGATTGAGTTCCTAGTGGTGGTGGGTTTACTGTACGTGTGCACCTGGAACCCTGGCGTACCTGCTCCACCACAGTATGGGTGGCCGTCTAATGTGTCAGACGTTTGTGCATCCAGTTAACGGAGCCCGCAGTCCTACTCTAAGTTCGGAAAATGGGTTTTAATGACGCAGTCTTCTACTTTTTCCTGACGGGTTTGCGTCTACTGAGGTTGAAGTCACAGTCACCCTAAAAATAAGTACTTGGAGGTTAGATAGAAAAACATGTTTATTCCCGTGAGGAATAGACATGGCGGCTGGTACTAACTTCTCACTAACAAGAAACACTAACAGAAGTAGACTACGATAATACCAGGTGTAGAGGACCTGGGTCTAAACTAGACAAGAGCGGATGCGGCTAGGTAGCTATAACACTAACTGACCCTAACTTACTCGATGCTCTTGTCCAGAAGGGACTCCTCAGATGTCACTACCAGAAGGGTAGTGAGTGTTGAAGGGGATGAAGACTTCTTCGGGGTTTACTGGTGAAGGTCACAAAGATATCTGGTAGGTAGCGGCGGTCCTATGTGAGGACGTCTGTGTCTACAGAGAGCTACAGCACATGAGGTGGTGGAGCGAGCAGTGGAGAATGAACTACCGTTCTGCGGCAGTGCACCTGCTGTTGGGGGTGGCGGGGGTAGCTCCACCCTCTGTAGGCAGAGCCGTACTCTAGTGCAATCTCTCAGGCTGCTCTGGAAGCAGGCTTCCCTGCCATGCGGGGTTGCGTCGCAGCGTGAGCTCAGGCGCAGCACTGGCTGCTTGGCTGGCTTCTATCACACGTGAGGGTGGCGTGATGTCTTGACGTAACTGTGAAAACTATCTTGACTGACGTTTCCGTGGGTGCCCGTTGCCTAGAGGCGTGCTGGTCAGCTCTGGTAGTAAGTCGTTCATGGTTCAAACCCTGCCAAGAGTGACGTGATGATGCGTGAAGATGAGGTGAAGTCGTGTATATATATCAGTACGCGTCAATTTTCTTCAATTTTTAAAATTATTATCGTTTATAATTTTTAATATTTTTTTAAATGAAATAATTTGACCTTATTTGTAATATTATTAACATATATCCACGGAAATAGAACTCTGCACATATCTAACACTCCCTCATAAAGCTTGTAAAGTTCCTTTGGAAGGAACTTTCACATTAGAATTATTTATAATGCCGCACAGTTTGGGCGCCATGTTGTATTGTTCCGTCTTTACTGTTACACGCGTATATTTAATAATATAGCAGCCTCAAAGGTTAGGCGCCATCTTGTAACTTTTCGCCGCTTACACTGTCGACTGTTTACTTGCCACGGCTTGCTCAGGGTAGAAACACGAGACTCATAGAATTGAACATTATTAATTAAGAATGAAGAAGTTCCAAATTAGTTTGTTATGTACTTTGTTTATTTAACTATTTATTTAACACTCAGCACCACAGTTCACAGAAGAAGTCCAAATTGCAGAGTACGAACCTTACAGATAAATATAAAAGTACAAAAAACAGCGCCACAGTGGTTTCCGTGTATTAACGTCTCATGAATATTAGCCCGAATAAAGAATATCTGCTGCTACCTCCCACACCGGCTGAGAAATGAAGTAATACAGTCTAGTGGCCGATGTGGGGGTTCTAATCCTGCCCGAACGCGGCCTAGGCTAGGCTAGCATTGCATGATACTTCTCGACTGCGCTGACCTGCCCTCACGGGCGACGTGAAATAACTCTCTAGAAGACTCTCAATGACTAAGACCCTCTAAGGGTGCCAGCTAGACGCCTATATCCTACTGCCTATCCCCCCTCTCCTGTGATAACGGCCTGGCCACGTACGCTCTCCCTCGTTATCTAACTGCTCCGTACGAACTACTCCTGCGATAAGCGCCCGGCATCCGGCATCTGCCAGCAGCGTCATCTAAAACTGCACGTGGCCCGCGCTCAACACGACGTTATCGACTGCCGCGCCGTCAACATAAACTAACTTCGCCGTCCACAAAAACTTGTTGACATATTAAAACTGCGCCGAAGGAACTAAATAATGCTGAGGTTTCAAAAACTCCAAAGTTCGAAACGAAAACTGTAACCAGGACTCGTGATAAAAACTTAACACGCAGACGTCCGCCCCTTAACCTACAAATGCAAACGTTTGTCTGATAAACACGGGAAACGAGCCACCACGGCTTTAAACTTGAAACACGATAAAAATATTACGAAGCTGTCCCAAAGCTTCACAAACACGAAAGAATTTTACACTCGAGTCCCGAAAAATTCAGAATATTGCGTCATTACAAGCTATGGGTAGGACTTTGTACATATCGTAAAAAAATAATTAATTTTACCCAACATGGTGTATATTGCAAAATAAATCAATAGATTTATTACAAATAGTTTTTACTTTTAATCATAATTTTTGCAGACCATAATATCTACAGTTTGTGGAATAACATGATATTTAAGAAAATAAAAAATGGAGAAATTGCCTTAAAATATGTTTAATATTAAGAGACTAAGTGATATAATGCAAGAAATAAAGGTGAAAAAACATAGAATACTAAACCGAGAATGGACACAAGATGATGGAAAAACAATATGTAAACAATAAGATGGTGGGAATAGACCTATTCTCGCCATATCTTACGAAAATAAAAGTGTTCCCTGCAATACTTTTGTTATGGCACTAATTCAATGGCAGATCACAAATATTTATTTACAGCCAATATATGCATTAAATTAAATAAATCTTGTTAGTCACTTGTGCATAATATGAAAGCACAAAGTCACTATTTTTTCCAAAACATTCTGTTAGAGAACTATGCAAAATTTGTACCAAAAATTAGTTTTCTATACATTTAAGAGTAAATAAGCGAATGTCTGTGTACAAGTTGGTCTAGGGTAGTTCAAAAGTACACCAGCAGTGCGCATGCTCTTCTCACAGAATAGTGCTTGACTGTAGCACAAGATCTAGTGTCTCACGTGCACAGAAGAGCAAAGAGGCCTCGTGTTAGAAAAGGAATCACCAGAAAAAGAAAATACATTTTCTCCTGAGAAACTGCTGTTACGCTGCAACTGGCATTTTATCTTTCCTACACCACAAACAGTTATTACTAGCATGAATTATTTATAAAAACTGAAACATTTAAGGCTGCATACAAAAACAATTAACAATTCATGAGTCCACAAACAGCCTGTTTGAGCGCTTTTAACAATTAGGGGTATGGAGGAGGGGTGGAGGAGGGGTGGAGGTGAACTTTGAAATGGCAAATGGGAATGTGGGTCTATAAGGTATGATTAGATAGATTGTCTAAGAGGAAACAACATTTGCCAAGACACCTTTCTTCTGACGTGCGTAGTTTACGCACAATGACAATTGATCGCAAACGTGTTTTTCTTACTACAATCAAAAGGAAATAAACAAAACATTTTGTTTTCTGGCATGCATACCTAGTTTACGTACAATCAAAAGGACGTCAGGTGTACTGTAAATACCACTATGGAGTGAGAGAACTACCGTGAACTGGGAACACTCATTCGCACACAGCACTCTTCATAAGTTTTATAAATGTCGATCACCCTGCATCAGACACGACTCTGCTCTCCGTTTTACATTTGCCGTTGCTCGGCGGACCTCAGCACCGATGAGGAGAGATCCATACTGCTCTGATCCTGTCTTTCATGCAATGTAAAAAATGTAAAAGGAATAAATGACTGAATGAACGAACTTTCCATTACCAGTTAACTTGCATGCAAAACCTGCAGTTCCTGTAAGTGGTAGATGGCTTATCAGCTTGCTGCTTAGTGCTGCTTTACTCTCTGCTTTTGATCGGAAACAGTCTAATAATAACAGTTATGTTTATCCATTTATCATTGGTTGTGCATAAACTATGCACATCAGATACACAATGTGCACCACTATGGTATTTCGGTTGGAGTGTGAGACTCGCTTTGACACTAGCAGTGACCTGTGTGCCTTATTGCAATAGGTATTAGATTGTTCCCGAGCAAAAGCGGAGAATAATGCAGCACTAAGCAGAGAGCAGATACACCATCTACCACTTACAGGAATTGCAGGTTTTGCATGCATGTTAACTGACAATCAAAAGTTCGTTCAATCAGACAGTCATTCGGTTTACATTGCAACCACATTAATTGTGTGTGTTGTTTCAGGGTCAGACATTGTCTGTCTGTGGTGTTGCTTTCGGAATGGAATGCCATTTGCAAACAAAGAAGCATTTGACATGCTGATGACACTAGGAGAATTTCGTCGGAACTGCAGAGTTGCTGTCCGTTTGTACACAGAGAGATACCCACAGTGCGTCCATCACTCGTACAATGTCTTCCAGCGCCTTGCATGTCACGTGTGCACAACTGGACTAGTGCAACCAACATGCAACAAACGTCGTCGCATCAGACGACCTGTGAGAGACGAGAGGGTTGTTGATATACTTGCTGCCACGGTAGTTAATCCTCATGATTCTACATAGAGAATTGTCGCGACTCAGGATTGTCTCAAAGTACAGTGTGGAGAATCCTCGCTGATAATCGTTTACATAAGTACCATGTACAGCTCCACCATGAACTTGGGAATAATGACTTTCCTAAGCGCACTGATTTCTGCAACTGGTACCTGAGCAAGGACCGTGCTTTCCATCGCAGCATTTGGTGGACTGTTGAGGTCCCAGTCAAGAGTAATGGTGACGTTAAAATTCATAATGCCCATTACTGGTCTGCAGTCAACCCACATTGGCTCCGTCAAGTGGATAACCAGCATGTGTGGAGCCTTAATACTTGGTGTGGCCTTTTCGGACATTGTGTCATAGGATATTTTTTTGAAAGGCAATTGAATGGTGCAGTTTATGCAGACTTCCTAGAGAATATTTTGTATCAGCAGATCAAAGATGTCCCTCTCGCTCTGCGATTAACACTGTGGCTTCAACAGGATGGCTGTCCTTCCACTTTTCACGCAGAGCTCGGCTAGTTACTGACATGTTATTCCCCAGACGGTGGATTGGAGGAATGGGTCTTGTAGCTTGGCCACCACATTCTCCAGACTTGACCCCAAATGACTTCTTTTTGTGGGGTAGAATTAAAGACATGGTCTACTGCGTGCGTCCAACGAGGGAAGACATGAAAGACAGAATCAGAGAAGCATACGAATATTTCAATGGTGCTGAGGTCCACAGAGCAACCGCAAATGTAAGATGGAGAGCAGAGTCGTGTCTGATAGTGTCTACATTTAGAATACTTATGAAGAGTGCTGTGTGCGAATGAGTGTTCCCAGATCCCAGTTCACGGTAGTTCTCTGACACCATAATGGAATTTGCAGTACACCCGACATACTTTTGGTTGTAAGTAAACTAGGTATGCACGCCAGAAAAACAAAATATTTTGTTGATTTATATTTTATTGTAGTATGGATAAAAATAGTTTTAGTTCATTTTCATTGTGCGTAACCTACGCACATCCAAGCCATATGCTTAATGATTAATTTTATTGTGCATAAAATATGCACATCAGACAACAACTGTCTTAGTAAATGATGTTTCCTTTTAGACGGTCTATTCAATACCATATTCGACCCCTGTTCCCATTTGCAATTTCAAAGCTCACCCCCCATACCCGTACTTCCGGTATGTTTGGGGAAATGGAATTATTACCCATCGATGATTCATATAGGGTATAGTTATCACAATTTTTTCGCGAACCCCTGGTGTTGTGTTGTTTCCGAGAAAAAGAGATGATATGGGTGCTGTGAATCATGCTGTATGTTTTCGGTTCTCGGTTGTTGACATTGATAACCTGAACAGAGAAATCGGTGTCAAAATCTCGGTTCAACTACGCACAGAACAGTAAACACATGTGCTATACAAAGAAGCACATACGGCAGAAAATTATTACCTACCGCCAGCTACCTATTAATTTTTTATTTTCTAATAAGTAGAATTTTTACATTTTAAACATTTTCACAAAAGTCTACAAGCATAACAAAACTCTATTTTAACCACACATTTTTTCTATGTACACTTAAAAAAAAAAATAAAGTTTCCATAGATGTTGTATACCGTCATGTGCAACATGCAAAACAAAATTCAGGATTTGGACAACTCGATGGCGGACCACGAAAAATTAAGCGCTCCCAGTGGTGAAACGAAGTAACACAATTTATATCATGTTCGGTGCAACTCAGCACTATATCGGTGACATCTGCGAACGTAAAAATCCAAAGCAGTGCTTGTTGGTAAACATTGTAGTAGTGCAGAGTTTATGTGACTATGAACTATTAAAGTCATAAGGTATGTTAATGATGGAAACGTATACGTAAGGAACGTATGCGTATGAAAATAAAAGTTGATATTCTTTATGACACGGTTCCTGATGATCGTGTACAGTGATGCCTTGACATATATGCGTGTACGAAACAGTTATATTTTATTTCATATCGTGTAGGTAATGATCGCAGCTACTAGGATCATAGGAGAGAAGATGACGAAGATGATGTCCTACATTTCCATTTTCCGCTGTTTGTTATACTGTACACATTCATTATGCACAAGTTTCCATGGTGAACCGAGCCTTAGTCTATGAAAAAGTTGAAATTATCAACACACCACTAATTTACGTTCAAATAGCAAAGAAGTCATTTTAAAAATTACATGTTTACATATATCCTTTAGGTTTAGAAACACATTTACTTTAGGGTAATGTTATGGTTTCTTACCTTTTCAGTCACTTTGTAAACAAGCAAACATCAGTTTCAATAATATGTAAGTAAACCAATCCCAAGTATATATTTGGGATGGGCCGAGTATGCCTTTTTCCTCTATTCCGATCCCAAGTTAAATTCCTAATTTTTTTCTAGATTCCAGATTCTGAGTATTTCAATTATTAAAATTAGCATTTGCAATGTAATACAAGTGTGAAAAAATTGTTTCACACAATAACATTTATTTTTTGTAAATTTCGAGTACAGAGATATTATTGGTATTGAATCACACAGTTAAAATTATTCCTCAGAACTGCCTACATGAATATAGATTCCAGTCAGAAATAGCGTAAAAATCAAGGTCGCAAATCAGCCTATGATGCAGTGCCTGATAAGAGACTGTTAGAAAAACCTAAGGACACTTGTATTTTGCAAGGCATAAAATCGCGAAATAATCATGAAATCTGCTTTGGTTATTTGAAATCACAAAATAAGTAAATGCTTCACAAAACAAAAAGTGCAACATTCATTGTGACCGAGTAAAAACGTAGTTTGTTCGAGCAATTAATTGAAATAGGTTGTGCTGATTTCATCTTATCAGAATTATATTAAATAGTATCGAACGAGAATTTAAAACTTAAAATGTATTTTGTTTAGGTTAACAGTAAAACTATGCCGATGTGCCAAATCCCTGATGTGCTGATTCTGTAAATCTGATTCACCGATGAACTGCCGAAGTGTGTGAAATCTGTTTGTTTATATTTAAGTTGAATTTACATTTCTATTACACTCAAACAATGGTACCATATTTGTGAAGTGTAGTATGTACAATTAAAAGCAATTTTTAACTTTCAGTTAACAGTGTCCGTAAAGTAAAGAGGAATGCAACAAGCTTTTTTAACTCATGTCATGGCACATCACACCTACAGCTGAAATATGCACAAATACAGGAAACATGTAATTACTTTGCTCATGTAATAACCGTTTTAAAAACCTGTGTATAAAAAAAAAAAAAAAACTGTCAGCGAAATCTTTACACGTGGACTGCTTATCTGCTCACCTGGCAGCATGCTGACAGACCACCCTGAAAGCTACCCTACCACTCCACCTGTCTCAGTTATTGTTTTTTTTTATCAGCATTACGAGGCTGACATTTACGTTCCTACCATAATCATTCACTCATTCGCAGAAGGGAAAAAGCAGCGCTGTTAATCACCTAACAAGGCAGAGGACTATTCATAGAAGCTAACCCCAAACTTTTTCTTGGTAAACCTAGACTATAACAGGGACAGGAGGTAATAAAAGATGTGCGTTATACCCATGTAATACAGTACATATTTAGATTTATGGTGCAAACTCCATTTTAACTGTAAAATTTTATACTGAACTCTACTTAACTTGACTACTCGAAGCTGTAAAAATCAAACTCGCCCATAACTAAAATAAATGTAACCAGTTTTTATAAGTTAATCATTACAGGCTCTTTGAGTTTTTACAGTCAAATTGTTGGGCTTATGCATTTGCAGAATAGTTCTTTATATGGATACATTTTTTAACGTAGAATTGTGTTCTGTGTGGGAATCATGCTAGTGATGCATGCCATTCATTGCCTTCATTTTTACATTCATGTCAATTGTCTCTTTTATAAGAACACATTTACTGTATACATGATCTTATAAATATTTTGTTTTTGAACTGGCTGATTTTCAGCTATTAAAATTATATATTTACATAAAATGAAGCTTTTCAATTTAATATTTTGCTGAAGGAAAATGAATTGTACACATACTTTATGGTTTGTGAGCATTTTAAACATAACAGAAATTTTTGATGAAGTTTAAGAAAAAGTAGTGAAAAACATACCAAAACTACTTCATCAAAACTGTAGAAATCATGGAAACAGTTTCGAGGAAAACAGATACGTGTGTTAATTCACAAACATAACATATTTTAAAAGGTAGGCATGCTTTGTTAAACTATTTTTTAAAACTGCAAATAGGAAAACAGATTACCTTCAAAATGTTTATATTATCTTTAGTATAAAAATAACTTTTTGGTATGCAATAAAAATGCTTAAGATAGAAGATTGGGAACAACTGAGTAGGCTTGCTTGGGCTTGGCTTGCAGACCACTACAATTTACCAAGATGATGCAACAGTTTTTACATTTGCAGGCAGACAACAAATGTGTACTTGCACTACAAATTAACAGGGCACATGGAAATACAGTTCAGAAGAATAGTTCTTTAATTAACAATTATGTTAAATGTTGCCACAACTTTTTTTATTTTTGCCAACATGATCCACTATTTTCCACTTTTAGGTTAGAGTAACTCTTTCTTTTCATATTTGACAACATCCTGGATTTCTTTAAATTTGATTCATGCTCAGTTTTAAAATTTTGTATCTCAGTAAAACACTTTTTCAAGTAACTATGCTTATATTTAAGTTTCTCCGTTTTCCTATTTGCATCCTAAATGAAAACTGTGAACAATATGGACAAAGATGACAATGGACTTATGGCACCTTCCATTTGACTCCACTAGGTGTGCACTCAGTGAGTCCTAAAAATTCGAAAACAATAAAAGTGTGATTATCATGCGATTGTCCAAAGTTAGTGCTTGTTTGTTGGCCACATTTGCACTCAAAACTGCAGCACAGACTCTGGAGACAGTGCAACAAAAATTGCACTACGTGTAAACTTTTTCAGTGCAACTTCTGGCAATTGGAACACATGAAACTAGGCCAGTGCACAAAGTGCAGTTCAGTGCTACAAGATTCGACAACAAATTCAGCCAAAACTGAATTCGAGCCATACCTAATTTTAAGTACAGTAATCTATTTTACATACTGCTTTACAAATAGAACTTGTGCATTGTAATAAAGTTTTCATGATAAATACAAACAGCAGACACAGTACCTCTTGGGTTGGCTGACCTTGAACTACCAAGAATTTCTGCTTCGAGAGTAACAGCATTTTTTAACAATAGCAAATAATCAACCATAAAAAATTTACATTACCGCGATACACAACTTTTATCATGTCAGCAAGTTTCATACATATTTATAGGATGCGGTATATAGGTATTACAATATTAAAAGATACCTTGCTTGCCAATATACAATGGTACAGTTCTAATAACAAACCGGTATAGATTTGTTAGAGAACGCACACATTGCAAAAATGATACTTACAGGACAGTGTACAGAAACTGCGAATCCTCTTCCGATATGTCTTCCCACGGCTGCAAATTATTCCTCATTAGCCGACATACATCTTTTGGGACCATAAACTCTTTCAAGCGCTTTAGCCGCCTCCTACACAAATAAACATTTACCACATCAAAATCACGTACACAACTGCATTACAGTATTGCACACAACGTGCAACAGGGTCATTTTGACTAGCACACAAACTTACAACAATGTTCATTCTATAGGGTTAGGCAAATACTGCATTTGGTATACCACAACAATAATGAAAAATCTGAGCTTTCCCATTTTTAATCTCAACAATAAAACTGGTTGTACAAAGTCTAAAGTAATAAAAATCTTTTGACTTCCGTGAATATTCTAATGCTGCTCAAATGTTTGTTTAGTTGAATAACAATGCAAGTGTAGAGTACACACAACCCTTGATAAGACCCCACAGAAAGAAATTGACTGGCGTGAGGTCAGGTGACAGTAATGGCCAAGGCACAGGGCCAAACTCTCCCAATCCACTTAATACCAAACGTGTTGATGAGGTGTTGGCGAACACAATGGTTGAAATGTGGCGGGGCACAATCATGTTGAAACCACATGTTGACACGTACATTCAGCTGCATATCTTCTAACAGCTGGGGTACCTCGTTTGCCAGAAAGTTGTGATACGTCTGGGCGTCTAAACCAGTTGGAAGGATAAAGGGTCCAATTAACTTGTACGTGGACGAGACATGCCCACACGTTCACCACAAACTGTTGTTGGTGAGTGACATGTGGCCACCACTGCACATAGATTTTATTTTGCCCACATGTGGCTGTTGTGGGTATTGAAATAGCCATTTCTCATAAAACATGCTTAGTCTGTAAACAACACACATGTTGCAAACATTAGCTAGGCAAAGCAATGCTGCATAAATGCATAAACCGGTGTGCAAACTGCATACGGGGCTCAAAGTCAGCTGGTCGAAGTGCCTGTACCATTTGCACGTGGAATGGAAGTACTTTGAGCTGACGGAGTACTCTCACACGGAGGTGTGGCTGATGTTCAAATCGTGAGGTTATTGCAAGTGTGCTTGTGGGCAGGTTTGCCTCAAATCTGTCCAGTACATCCTCTTCAAATCTATGCGGTGTACGAACACCTCTTGCCCTGATGCCCTCAAGCAGTGGATGGAAGGTCCCATACTTGCGTAGTCACTGATGTCTCTGGAACAGTGTGTGAGTGACTGCCATCTGTTGCGGAAGCGATCCTGATAAAGATATGCTGCTATGCGCCCACTACTTCTAGCTTCACTGTACAGCATATGCATATCCGCCAGTTCTGACAAGTAAGGGTCCATGACTAGTCTGGTGTACAATGCGTAGGACGCTGTGAAAACACAACTTTTTATTCTCAGGGGCAGCGACGATGACGCAGGCCTGTGTAGCGGAATATGGTGAGGGAAGGACATTTTGAACGGAACAAAGCACATGTGGTACAATGCTGCTTTCAGTGCTTTTGATACTGCCTACCTCTTTGGGACAGAGGTGAGGCTATAGATGACTGCATGATCAACGGCAAGCATGTAATACAAGCACCGCGGAATGCCTACATTCCAGGCACGTGGAACTATTTTACCGATGATGCCTGGTGCCTCAACGGAGCGTCTTTGGACATTCGTTGTCTGACAAAAGTTGTTCCTCATTACATTACCTTCACCCACAGAAGTTCGCTGCAATGATCCTGTGACATCCTATATAGTACAGTCAAATATCAACAAAACGATCCGTGATAATTCCCTTGAAGTTGACGCATGACGCGTGTAGAGAAAGAACAGAGCAACGACGTCACAATCTGCCAGACAGTGCGTCAAACACGCATACAGACGTCACCCGATAGTTTCTTCCAATGACGCANAAACACTAGCTAGGCAAAGCAATGCTGCATAAATGCATAAACCGGTGTGCAAACTGCATACGGGGCTCAAAGTCAGTTGGTCGAAGTTCCTGTACCGTTTGCACGTGGAATGGATGTACTTTGAGCTGACGGAGTACTCTCACACGGAGGTGTGGCTGATGTTCAAATTGTGAGGTTATTGAAAGTGTGCTTGTGGGCATGTTTGCCTCAAATCTGTCCAGTACATCCTCTTCAAATCTATGCGGTGTATGAACACCTCTTGCCCTGATGCCCTCAAGCAGTGGATGGAAGGTCCCATACTTGCGTAGTCACTGATGTCTCTGGAACAGTGTGTGAGTGACTGCCATCTGTTGCGGAAGCGATCCTGATAAAGATATGCTGCTATGCGCCCACTACTTCTAGCTTCACTGTACAGCATATGCATATCCGCCAGTTCTGACAAGTAAGGGTCCATGACTAGTCTGGTGTACAATGCGTAGGACGCTGTGAAAACACAACTTTTTATTCTCAGGGGCAGCGACGATGACGCAGGTCTGTGTAGCGGAATATGGTGAGGGAAGGACATTTTGAACGGAACAAAGCACATGTGGTACAATGCTGCTTTCAGTGCTTTTGATACTGCCTACCTCTTTGGGACAGAGGCGAGGCTATAGATGACTGCATGATCAACGGCAAGCATGTAATACAAGCACGCGGAATGCCTACATTCCAGGCACGTGGAACTATTTTACCAATAATGCCTGGTGCCTCAACGGAGCGTCTTTGGACATTCGTTGTCTGACAAAAGTTGTTCCTCATTACATTGCCTATCACCCACAGAAATTCGCTGCAATGATCCTGTGACATCCTATATAGTACAGTCAAATATCAACAAAACGATCCGTGATAATTCCCTTGAAGTTGACGCATGACGCGTCTAGAGAAAGAACAGAGCAACGACGTCACAATCTGCCAGACAGTGCGTCAAACACGCATACAGACGTCACCGGATAGTTTCTTCCAATGACGCACGTGCCAGGTGACAGAGAGGCGCTCGGCGGCGCGGGAGGCTTGCTTCATCTGATCGACGCACGCCGAAGTTTGACGTACATCGGGTCGTCATTGACGTAGGTAATTCCTCGACAGGACGGGAGATATAGTCCGGCAGGGAAGTGGAGACGGCAGTTGATCCGGGGGACTCCGAGGACGTGGAGGTCGTGCCGACCTCACGGGACAGGCGCCGAAGGAAGTCAAGTCGATCCGAGGGACTCGTGGGACGCCGGAGTGAATCCAGACGATCCGAGGGACGACACCGCAAGACGAGAAATCGAGAAGAACCAGCAAACCACAGCAGCGCAGCTAGGTAACCGCGCCTCCATATCCGACCACCTTTCCCCGACGTTTAGGAACTAAATAGCAAACCACAGCAGCGCAGCTAGGTAACCGCGCCTCCATATCCGACCACCTTTCCCCGACGTTTAGGAACTAAACCTCCGACCTGTAGGCCTCCGACGGGTAAGGGAAAGGGGAAGGGAGCGGGACCCCAGAAGCGCAGTGTATCATTCC